>ONZP01000518.1:0-12397 GCA_900312805.1 Fusarium torulosum
GGAAATGACGGGGTAGTGTCCCTCCCCACATAACCGTATAGGCCCGTACCAGTTACTGTATTAAGTATAGCGCCTCCGTCACTGGACTTGCTATACTTGAAGTAGACGCCGTAATGTAATCCATCTGGAAAGCTTCACCCATGGGAGGACAGTAGGTAGGACAGTAGGGAGGAAGGACTCCGTTGTTACCTGAAGCCCTGTCAGTGTGCTGTAGCTGCAGGACGTTTCCTGTAGCTCAGCCCAGCGCAGGCGATTACTAGACCTGAAGTCCTACAGTGGGGTGCAATGCGTTTGAATCCAAACTCAATTATACGCTCTCTGACTAACCCAATTCAGAACATGATACTCGCGTAGTAATATGTCGATCAGGAGTGATAATTGCCCGATCAAGCTAACTACATATGTAATAATGTTAAAGGTCTGTTAATGGGAAGTAAATTGCCCGAACTGGTACTTCTATCTGGATTCAAACTTATTGCATCCTACTATACCTTGCCCTTCGCTAATTCTCAGCTCGTATTCCATCAAAAGCATGCTCCTCTAACACCTCCGTCCCACAGCCCTAGTCTGAATTGTATTCTCTATACCCTTCATTGATTAGCTTGCGCGCTTTTGAACCGAATCTGTGCATTGCCGACCGAAGCTAGGAATGAAATAGGGTCAATCTTGCGACCGATGAGAGGCCAGCGATACGACCATTAAGTGCTCCGAGTAGCTTCCCCTCTACATGCCTCCACTGGGTTTAGGTTATTCAGGTACCGCGAAACGACGACCGACCGACTTGATGACAGGGCTTGGATCAACGACCCAGCATTAAGAGTCAGCCACATATCTGGCTGTCTCGTCTTCGCTGAACGTTGAGGCTTCCTCTGGAAAAAAGCCGCATAACATAGCCCTTGAGATACCCAACGCACCTCGCTCTAAAAGCAACACGATCTCACCATGTCGAGTGTAAATCACCCGAATGTCATTCGCAGGTAAGGTCCAGCCTCCTCGCCGATTTTCCCTCTCTGGGCTCTCGCCATAAACCTCGTGATTGCCTCGCCTCCATCATCGCTCCTCGCCCTCGTTCGACTCTCAAATACGACCTTGGCGTGGCTGGGCTTCGCTGACAATGGCCCCAGGAATCTTGTCATCATTAGCGATACTGCTTGTGGAAAGACAAGCTTGCTGAGCGTGTTTACGCTAGGATATCTCCCTACAGTAAATTTCATTTCGTGTCAACGCGGCATGATTGGATAGCTAACGCTGAAAACGCATATCATTACGTGAGTTCCGATCACAATGCCTAACTGTAGACGATATATTGACGACCCGAACATAGATTCCTACAGTCTTCGATCACTATGTGACTGATTGCAGAATGGATGGCAAGTCTGTCCAGCTCGCACTTTGGGATACCGCCGGCCAAGAGGACTACGAGCGATTACGGCCACTCGCCTACTCTAAATCATGTATCATCTTGATAGGTTTCTCTGTTGATATGCCGGATTCTCTGAATAGCATTAAATACAAGGTTTGGCTCCTTTGGTGCCCCCCCGCCTGAAAAACCTCGGAAGCTGACGTGTTACTCGGTAGTGGATGGAAGAAGCAACGCGACTGTGTGCTGGCGTTCCCACCATCCTAGTTGGTTTAGAGAAGGATCTCCGAGAAGATCTGGTTGCGATACAGAAGATGCGAAAGAAGTCCCTACGATTTGTCACTGAACATAAAGGGGAGACTATTGCGCGAGATATTGGCGCCAAAAGTTATGTAGAATGCTCCAGCTTAAGTGGGGAGGGAGTTTACGACGTCTTTGAAGCTGCAACCCGTGTAGCTCTCCTGACGTTTGAAAAGGGTGAGGGAGGAGGCTTTTGCGTTGTGTTGTGACAAGATTTTGCATCTAATATCCACCTACCTTGCGAATAAAGCGCGACCTGCTACTAGGAGGTTACTTACGAGAAATAACTAGCTAATTCATTACATCATCAGAGTTCCAAGGAGAAAGGGCATCTGCCGCCGCTATAAAACCAGCATCGCTCATGCAACTATGAAAATTCAGAGAAATAAATTTAAAGACTGTTGCTTGGTGTTGGAGGGTTAACATCAGATGAATGCTTTATAAACTCCGAAGCAGACTGAGGCAGAGCTCTTCAACAAAGCTAGTGCAGTCACAACTAGGCCGCTTCCCTCGCCACCAAAAAAAGCCGCCATCATCACATCTTAGCACATCTTAACAGAGACAGACTCACTCGTTAGAAGAAAGTTTCTTATACTAAAAAGAGAAGGACCATCGTCATCGTCATTATCTACATCTACCTCTACATATATATGCTGCACCTCGGCTTCATTTGTTTATCAACTTGGTATTTTTATTTTTATCTTGGCAAGCGAAATTTCTCCAAAGCGGATCGAAGATATTTGCCTTCTAGCTGAAGTCTCTTTCACTTTCTGTATGTACTAATATGGTGGATTGGTCACATGGATCAGCAGCGAGTGGTGTTTTGGAAGTAAAATACGGAATGGGAGGATGGGAGATTGGTATAGTAGCTGCCGAGTTGGATTAATGAGAATGACGATTTTCAGAATGAAGGTGTCACTGAGAGCTCGGGATAAACTATTTTTCATTTTGCGGACTTGGGGAGTACAGATGGGGTACTTCCAGTATCTCATCTACCCTCGCATCTTCGACTAATCTCACAGTACTATTCTTTCATACACTCGTCCAAGCGGAATCTTTCACCTCATAAAAGCCATTGCCCTCTACCCTTTAAACAACCATAACAGCCATTCTGCCATATCGATAGAAACCTAGAACGGACTATAATACAAGCTCAAATCATTTGCTTATCGTCTCGTAATTACCGTAAGCTTTCTCGTTGGTTAGCATACCAGTACCCAACATGCCCCATCACAGAACCCCCCAGCAAAACTTCGTCACTAGGTGGCCACCTAGATTCTCAAAAAGGAGTCGAATCCATTACTTCGAATCCGGCTGTTTCAACGAAGATCTCATGGTCTCTTCCATGCGTGGGTCTAAGCCACCTTACCGGGATGCTGCGTCTGAAACCTTGCGTATTCAATTGGCACACCCTCAGTTCCCCAGACTCCCTTCTTCTCCATCGCAACAAGGTTAAGGTATCCTTCTTCCCTTAGATCTGGGGTCATCGGCCTTCCGTAGGTAGACATTGTCTGACGACTCTCCGCCCGTGACATTCCTGCCACGAGGCTGATAGTAGTTACTCTATAAACCTGGGCACGAGAATTAGTTGGCTGAATGTTTATCCTTCGACAAGTAGTTTGCTATGATCCTAGAAGATTCCTACTGAACCTCGTATTGAGAAATGAAATCAAAGGAAACCGGGACTCTGCCATCATGTTGCAGAGATTAGAGAGAAGAGATTGGCTAGGTGGCATGCTGATATGTGGAACACTCAGCGGCCCCGAACGAGCGCTTTCAGTCTTTTTGAACTTGTTTTTCTTATTCGGGGACCGATCGGGATCTTTTGTGGAAGCTAAAAGTCCTTGGGTCTTATGACCAGATGGCGTGCCCTTCTAGTCTCTCAGGCAAGACCATCAAGTATATAACTATCCCTAAAGTGCAGCACCCATCATCGCAGAATACCATAATCTTCAATCCACCACGCTTCATCATATTGTTCACATACTAGTTAATACTTTTCAATTTGCCCTCACTCGCAAATCACTAAGATGAAGTTCCTCCCTATCGTTGCTCTGCTAGCGGCCCTTTCAAAGGCCCTTCCGCTCGATGCCGCGGCCAATGATCGCAGTCTTGCCACTCAAGCTCTCTTCTCGAGTGATGAACTGCTCGACGGGGACGCGGGTTCTTGTCCCAGCGTAATCTTCGTGTATGCTCGTGGCTCCCTCGAGTTTGGCAATCTGGTAAGACTATCCATGAGATTACGTGTTATACGTGTGTTAAATCATACTTACATAACGTAGGGCTTCTTAGGGGGCCTTGTCGGTGATGGTATCAAAGCTGTGCTTGGAGAAGACCAAGTCTGGACCCAGGGAGTTGGGGGAGACTACTCTGCTGCCATTGGCGACAATGGACTACCCGATGGAACGGATCCAAAGGCTATTCAGGAGATGATCGGTCTCTTCGAGCTTGCTGATAGAAAATGCCCTAATGCTACGCTTGTTTCCGGAGGCTGGAGGTTAGTACAAAAATCCCTTTTTGACACATTTGGACGGGAGTCATACTAATATGGTGATTACAGCCAAGGTGCGGCCCTGGTCGCCGCGTCCATCCGTGACCTGAACCCAACTATCCGTGGCAAGATTGCTGGCGTGATTCTCTTCGGCTATACCAAGAATAAACAGAACAACGGGAGCATTCCTAACTATCCCGCTGACCGTCTTCGGGTGTTCTGTAATGATGGCGATGCAGTTTGCGAGGGTGAACTTAGTATTACGGTTCCTCATCTGCTTTATCTGAGCGAGGCGCGCCGCGAAGCTCCTGAGTTCCTCGTTGAGCAAATTAACAAGTATCAAGCTTGATACATCAAGGGAAGAAGATTTGCGCGTTTGGGTGGAAGTTATGTGCGTCCTCGACTGGGAGTCTGGATTCGGAGCAAGCTCCATGGAAAATTACCTTACTGGGGCCACATAGGGACGTTGCAAGGAGAATGCTAGTAAGAAATGTCAATATGACGACCTGAAGGTGCAGTGTTTGTATATTGGTAGACAACCTCCTCGAATCTAGCTCGATTTTATCTCATCCTCATCTTGCATACATGCTTGGTCCATTTTGCTCCTAGCTTGATAAACTTGGTGGCCTAGCACTTCTCTAAGCTCGTTTTTGGCCAGCTGATACCGGTATGGTCCTTAATCAAACATCTACGTCAAGAGAAGCAGATCATAATGCCCCGTCGGTATGTCTTGAGGGGCCTTGTCTCGCCATTGAAGAAGAAAACAGAGGTCCCAGTAAACAGCCAGAGAGATATTCTATACTTCCTACTCTGGCTTGCTTGCTAAGCAGTGGGACTCGTGTAAATCACCTTTGTGGGTTTTGTGGTCACAGCCCCGAAGAATGGAGATAGGAAGTAGTGAAAGAGGAGATAAGCTACTCTATAGCATCGGACAAACGGATGTGCTCGTGACACTGCGTACTAAATGAGAACAGGACAAAATTCGCAACGCTTTGACGTAGAAGTGCCGTTTCCTACACGGGGCATTTTCCTTCCTTGGTAAACACTTGCAGTCAGGTGAGAAGGCTAAGGGGTTCCACACCACCTGGCCGGGGGCTGTGAGAACTAGGACCGGGGTGCATGCGATACAAGCTACAATGTTTCCAAACGGTAAATTCCGCCTTAAAATAGGCAATCTTGCCACAGCGGATATATCTAGAAAATATATCATTGAAAACCGCTGCTAATTGATATAGGAAAACTGGGACCTGATTTTGCTGATCCAAACAGGGTATCTAATAGAAGAAGTATATGATTTAACATTTGGAGCCCTTGTAGCCTGTACTCGATTCCGCTTAAATTGACAGAGCTTTACTGACGTTCAAGCGGCTTGTGGGGTTCTCAAGCAGATCCGAATTGGAGCCAACGTTGTTGAAACAATTTAGCTAGTCAAACCGCAAGGGTCAAAGCGGGGCCTTTGGCCGCAACCTTGAATGTAGCTATTTTCTACTCCTTCGTATAGGTTCCCATCCCATGGCGTCAATGACAGCCTAACAAGCAGCAAGGCATACACAGTCCCATACCGTGCCCCTCCACTGATAACACCCCTTCACCGGTAAGCCAAAATTAATTTTCCCCGTATAGAATGCTCTTTTAGGATTACACATTTCTCGGTCCGTTTTGAAGTTATATACAGTGAGGAAGTTACTTTTGTTAAGAAATCCGTATTCTTTGATAGTTTTATAACATATATCATAAGCGAGTGTCTCAGACAAGTAAGTGTCTCACCAGGCCTATTATTCCCATGGCCTATAGCCGCCAGATAGTGGCGTTTTTAATGCTTCCAAGGCTTCGTATCGAAAGGAACTCTAAAAACTGACTAGCCTGACTGATTCTATGCCAGTGGATAAGGTTAACTTCGTTAGGGCGTATGCCAAAGCCAGGGAAGTGGGCATGAGCAAGAAGAATGAGTCTCAGGCTGGATAGTGACTAGAAACTGGCCAATTCCGCGGCGGAAAGCTCTTCCAGATAAGAAGGAAATCACGCCTACATCAGAGGGGCTTAGGGATGGACAACTACATTCTGATATTACGTCGAAGACTAGCCGCCACATTAGACATCTAGGGAAGAATAAAACCCCTTGATACGGAGATAGTATTCTGTGATATTAAAATGGTTTAAAGTCTAAGAGTTAAAGATTACCTCCCTAAGCGTAAGAATAGCCAGTATGGAGGAGAAATTTGGCTGGCTGAATAGAGGTAAGCAGAGAAAGGCAACCCCTCATCCCAATACGAGATTTATAATTTTTGCCGAGGTGCTCCTGGTTGATGAGATTATTTCAGAATCAATACAAGCAATGGAAGATATAAATGTCAAAAGAGGGGAAACAAGGCCAGATAGATCATTAATCAACAACACAGCACAATTTGCACACAATAGCTAACCTAATACGGTTTAACAAGATTCCCCCACAATCACCTATTAAAACCTAGCAATATAAGTGCCTTACGGTAGGTATTAAAGCCGAACGATAGAGATACCCTGATGGCTTTCTGGGGTTTGATGTGGATCTTATCTTAGCTGGGCGACCTAAGCGACAATGGCACCTTATGATGATCGCCTCGCCTTCAAATGAGGCCCTGAACGGGAAGCGTCCGGCTTGAAGAATGAAGCCTCACTTTAGCTATGCCATCTGCAGCTTACTTCCCGGTGCCCTTCCCCTGTCGGGCCGACAACACTTTCGTCGATCTCTTGAAGAGTCAAAATGGAACGGCCACTAACAGAGGAGGAAAATCGCACAATATTCAACACGTAACTATACGGATATTCCTTTTCCCTTGGGATGCTGGACTGCGCTCGCGCTATCCTCGATGCGGATGGTAGCTAGCATTCCTTTCCCGGTGGTGCCGGACGATCCAACAATCCACCCCTGGACGAAACTGGAACTTTAGATACCAGTCACTCTAAAACCCGCCGATAACCAACTGGAGAGTTATCCACTTTACAATTGTTTTTGTATCTTTTGGGAGATCTTTAATTCCTCAGACGGTGACGAAGGAGCCAACATCCCGTATCGTCATGGGCATCTTATCCAGGTATTCGTTTGTCAGCGACGCTGCCCTTAATTCCTTTCCTCACGTTGGCTCTAAGTCGATAAGAAAGGGCTCGATGACTTGGGTCAACAGCAGACCACTGACAACCAGTGTTCCCTTCAACAATTTCTCTGTCATCATGGCGAGCTGGTGAAACGAAATCATTCACAGTAGTTGGAAATGCTCCGTTCCTCTAGACGGCGGAACCAAGCAAAAGAATTAACATAGGGTAATTCGTCTTCGTAGGGGCTGATGGCGTGGAGAGATCCTGCTGGTGTAATGCCTCTCAACTTTAGACGTAGCAGACCGTGCTTTGACACTTTTACAACCTACCAGGGAGTCTGTGATCAAAGCGGCATCACCGTCGGCATTTCCGACTGAAACGTTTTCAGCCCCCAGCTAGCCTCAACGTAGCGTTCGGTATACTAGATGGGACGATTCGACAAAAGTTCTCAATAACAGCGCCTTAATTCGCAAAGGTTCCATCGGCCCTACTCCCCAAGGCAGTAACATCAGGGTTGGAAGCTGAGCTTGTTATTTGTTTTGGTATAGGCGACTTTTCAAGGACCAAGTCTTGGCATCTACAGAAACCGTACACGTGGTTTTATTCAAGCGGAGATAACCAGTTGTTTTGGCACATGATTCCAATGTTTCTTCCGTATGTGCCATTAAACATCCTATCATAGAGCTGCAAGTTGTGTAGTAAAGAGTAAAACCCCTTCTTGACAAACTACGAGACAATCCAGCTTGACAATGGTACTGGAGTGCTTCAGAAGCTTAGCTGTGCTCGAAAAGACCTACAGGACTCAACTTCCAGCGTTATATGAGGTCGGTCTGTTAGACCCATTGATCTAAGATGACTGACTTGGCCGGCCCTACTGTCTTCATCTTTCTTCAAGTCCGACATGCCTTCTTCCCCTCAGTCTGACAGAGGTCTAAGTCATGCTGATCTTGAATTCGTTCAAGTGGGACTCTAAAATAGCTTCGCACTTCCAGGATACCTACCTTGCTAATTGGTCCTTTCTGCATATCCGCATCTATCCCCATGTTCACAGGAACGATGAACCTAGTACTGTGGCAAGCCCACGTCGGGTGAGTGACTTCTGTTCGTAATATCCCGCTCGTATTGGCATGAGCCCGCAGCGATATGCAAAGCGTCGGAACTGAAGCCAGACCGGAAAGATGAGGTATAAAAGGTAGCCCACGGACGCTCTCATACGTGTAGACAGCTAGTAGTTGCATCCAGTTGCCTACAGAGGGCATCAAATATACCACACCGTCTTTTCTGTATTCTCACAATGAAGCTCATCAGTATTGCTCTCCTTGGTGTTCCCACCTTGACCCAGCTAGCTTATGCAGCAGCCGTGCCAGATACCGATGGGAATAACCTCTCCCGCTCAGCTACCCAGAGGGAGCTTGCGTCGAAATCCCCAACAATCTTAAAGCCGTTGCCCCATTTTTCCCTTGTCCCTGCTCGTCTCCGGAGCCTGAAAAATGACAAGGCCGCTCTCAGCCATGATATCTCTCTTGGTTACGGCGCCGAGGACATGACGGCATCCATCGACGTCACGTTGACGCGACCCGCCGTTGTTCTCGAGGATTTGTCAGGTCTCGGATCCGTCAAGTGTTCCGGCTCCGAGATGGCCTTGACCTTCACTGACAACGCGGCTTTTGAGGCTGCCTCAACAACCTGGCCAAAGTCAGACTTTGTCATTGTCACCTACTCGCCAGACGGAGCATGCAACGGGCCCGACGAGCGCGGTTTCTATATCGTCAGCGGCGGAGACCTAGACGCAGAGGCTCTGACGATTCATTTGGAAGCCAAGGCATCTTCCCTCGAGGAACAATCCAAGAGTTCCACAATCAACTTTCAAACTGGCTTGGTTCCCTCCAAGCGTGACATTTCGGCAACGATATCAGCTGATCTCGCTGGCACCTTGGTTAACACCGACTACCTCACCCTGGTCGCCGAGCAGGCCCTCTTCGAGAGCACAATTCGCCTTAAAGGTCGTTTGGATCTCAATGTCATGGCACGGGAGGCCAAGGCGGTTGAGCTCGATATCGACTATTCGGCCCTCGTTAATCTCAACCTCTCGGCATCTGTGGCGGGAGAATTCTCTACCGATCTGTTAGACTACAACCCCTTAGCTGTCTCCGTCTCAGCCTTCTCTATCCCAGGAATCATTGACGTTGGCCCAATCGCCGGGTTTTCTCTCGGCATCGAGTTCGGCGCAGTAGGCGCTCTCAACGTGACCTTGAACGTAGCTGGTGGCATCGAGAGCGGCAAAGTCCATCTCGATCTGCTCGACTCAACCAAGACGGCTACCAGTGGCTGGACCCCGAGTGTCGAGGTCGCTTCTGACGTCGATTCCCTCGTTGCCCTTCAGCTCAACCCGTTCATTGAGCTAACCCTTGCTGTGGGAATCAAGGCTTTCAACGGTATTCTCGACCTTTCGGCGGGCTTTGATGTTCAACCCAAGATCATCAACGCATTCTCAGTTAATGGAGACGTTGCGCTGTCAAGCGCTTCCGGAATTAAGTTCAACCCACCCGCTATGGGAGAGTGCAACAACGGTGCTTGGTTTGCTAGTACCTTGGATATGGATATCGATGCGTTTATTTCCCCCTTTTACAGAAAGACTCTGTTTGAGGTCAACCAGCCTATTTACAAGAGCCAGTGCTGGACTATCGCGGGATGATTTTCAGGGAGAGAGATTGCCTGCTAGAACTAGATTAGTCCGAGCGAAGGGCTGCCGTATCTAGTTTGACGGAAAGAGTTGGCTCGAAGATGTGGGTAAAGGATTTGGCAGGGTCAGTGCCTGCTTGGTTACTCTTCGTTTGCGATATAATTCCTGGTTATGTCTACTCTTCGTTTAGTCTTTATATATTATTACGTGTTATTGTTGTCTATATTGTGCGGTAGTGCTGGGTGAAAATATATGCATTTTTAAGGAGCTTGATTGTTCATTATTGAGATGAGAGTTGTTCTCTGGTTTATATCTCTAGATGGTTTCATCTAGGATTTGAAGTCTAACTTTAGGACTTTTAGACTAACATTCCAAATCTTGAAGGGAAGGGGGATCTCCGGATTTTCCAACAAAGAATGGAATGCTAGGTTGAAGTGACTGCGCTGAGAAAATCATCATAGTCAAGTTCACGTAAGCAGTCGAGTGAATCAGCTTCGCCTGCGCATCCTGCTGTTTCGGTAACTTGGTTTTAAATAGCTTGCCCCTTGGCCGAATCCAACGGGTGAGTTGTAATAGCACCTCCTGAGTCCATAATAGCCCCTCGGAAGAGGGGCTTGCCATTATAGGTATTGTCACCATCGAAGAGAGCAATCTAGTCAAGTACCAAAATAGCACCGACTGATCCTCCCCAAATCGTAGCCTTATTAGGGTTGCCACCGAAAGCTGCTATGTTGTCTGCGACCCATTCGAGTCCCATCCTGTGGTCGAGAAGCCCAATATTACCAGATCCATCTTTTATGATCTGTTTCCCAGGCATGACCCCAAATCCAGCCACCCGGTAGTTAAAAGCGACAAAGATAAAAGGCTTCTTAATATTGACACCATATGTGACAAGGCTTGCCCCGTCATATATTGACGACCAATCGAGCTGTGACAAAGATATCAGAATATCAGACTGGTCCGGCAATCGTCAGAAGTGGGAGATCATCATACCTGGAAGCCACCTCCGAAGATCCAAGATAGCACAGGAAGCTTTGCACCAGCTTTGGTGCCCTCTGGCCTTGCCACCGTAATGGAAAGACAATCCTCGCCCTGATCAGTCGTATCTTGAACAAAGGGGATGTTGCCGATCATACCCAACAGGTCTAACGGGAAGTCGGTACTTCCTGTGTCCGACACCATTTGAGGGCAAGCTCCCGCAGGACCAGTCCCATTAAAGGTCTCAAGTGATCTTTCCAATCTTAGGGGGTCTTAGTCTTAGTTGTCCCAGAGGTGGTTCGGCGTAAGGAATACCGCCAAAGAATTCCACGTTGTTTTTAACATTGCCCAATATAGTCGCAGAGGGAATGCTTACCGTGGCAGTCTTGGCGGCTCGCTGCTCAAGGGATACAGTTGGTTCTGCGAGAGCTAGAGGAAGCTCCAAGGCAAACAGGCGTGTCCAGAGCTGTTGAAACATCTTTAAAGGGAGAACAAAGTCAAGTGATACGATGGAAGAGTCTCCGGCCCATGTGATGATGCAACAGCCGAGGATTTGCTTCTGTCACTTTCATTGTCAAATGGCGCGCATCTGGTAGAAAACTCACATGGCCGGAGGTACCTCGCAATACGCTAGTGGTCGCCTGAGATAGTATGGTATGCGATGTAGTTAGTGGGGTACCATAGAGGATTATTGGTACTTGCTTTCAACTTCGTAGGCAAAATTATCGTGAAGAGTAAGTTTCCGCTTATCTGATGTTGTCTGGTTGGCCAGGACTCCCTGTTTGATAAAGATTCGGCGCCTTTTCCCAGATCTGCGCATCGTTTAGGCCTCGGTAGGATCCACAAGTTGGGGCTGATGCACGCCGCATTCATTCCACTCACGGTACCTAACCCAAATCGCACACGTTCAAGGATGAATACCTCGGCTTCCGGGCCATAGGATGTCAGACGGACTGCAGTGGGCACCTAACCTAGAGGCGGTATGGGTGGCAGTCAAGTTTGCAATAATAACGGGAAGACTAAGCTAAGAAAGGGAAAACAGAGTATACTCAATATTAACATTATATTTAACTACTAATATTAAACAGGCTTAAGTTAACAGACCATGTTCCATCTGCTGAGGATAGGATACTGAACACTTGATGAAGTCTGCCTTTAAGCAGGTCTGTTAAATAGAGTCGCGGGATCATTACGATCCCGACATCGGTACGAGGAGGGCCGAAGCTTAAACGCTTCTCCTTCATACTTAGCATTATGACGGAATAGAACTCAGTTTCCATAGAACTAGCGATAATCAAATTACATTATAGTTATATACCCCTCCTTAAAATCTTATTACATTCTAACTAATATAATATAATATATAAGACTATCAATAATGTTACTAACTAGGGCTATTAATCTAATAATAATATTTTATATTTACATTAAAAGATATTTTTCTCCTTGAAGTATTACCATAATACTATTTTGTATTTTAATAGCCAAGATAGAAATAATAATATATTAT
>ONZP01000519.1:0-12681 GCA_900312805.1 Fusarium torulosum
CCCTTCATCAACCACACGGATCCGATCCCTGCCCGACCTCCACTGATCAGGAGGGCCCGACGCTATTCCACTTCTTTCGCCCAAATCTCCGTCGCATTTCCTTCTTATACTTGGGCTCTCGCCGCTGAAGTTGTTCGGGCCTCTGGTTCTGGCGAAAACTGCGACCAACCACAACTTTTGGCGCAACTTCTCCGGGGCTTCACACCTGTCTTTATCAAACTTTGGCGCGATGGACAGGATCCCCAAGTTTAGGCGCAAACCGAAGAACCCCACGATCGAAACCGCTGTCGAGCGCTCCAGCAGTGACACCGTTGATAGCATTGCCAGCTCCGAGCTACAAGCAGCGAACCTCCAGTCGCAAACACAGGGACAACAGGTTCCGACTCCAAAATCTAAACTTTCCAAGAGAGCCGCTTTTCGAAACTTCCGTTTGCGCAGCTCCACAAAGAGAGCGCGCGACAGTCCACCCGTCGAGCTGCCTTCCAGTCCTCCCCCGGCCGTCGTGAGCCACGACGGCGTCAAAAGTCGACCCGTCACGGCCGAAGACGATGCGCTGGACAACCACAGGGGACCAGGATCCCGAATTCCTGCCTTTTTGGAATCATCGATGCAGGGTATTTACCCACCCAAACGCGACTGCGGTCTCGGGCGCATTAGTCAGGCACTAACGTTGAATAGATATCGATTTCAAGTTCCAGGAGTTGATGTGGGCCGAGCGAAACCGAGTCTTGGAGGGCATAAAGAATGATGGAGAGGAAGACTTCAAATGGGGAACTTTTAAGCAGGTTGATATTCAGGAAAAAGGCTTAATGGATCGCTATATCAACATCAAGCCCTGGAACCATAACCGAATCAAGCTTCAGGTGCCCGAGAACGAGCTCGACTACGTCAACGCCTCTGAAATCACTCTTACCTCGCCCTCGGATCCGAGCAGGGAGCCATTACGGTACATTGCTATGCAAGGTCCGACTCAGCCTTCGATTGACTACGTCTGGCGCATGATTGCCGAGCAGATGTCTTCCCCTGCTGTCATCGTACAGTTGACAACCATGGCAGAAGGCGGCGCTGTCAAATGCCACCAATATTTTCCCGACGATCAGAACCAGCCTACTTGGATTTTGAACGAACACGATGCGTGGAACGATGACTGGCAGGCCCAGGTCACGTACGACTCATATGAAGAACTCGCCGATGGTGCTATTGAGAAGCGTAAGCTACTTATGCAGCTCAGTGGCGAGGAAGAACCTCGAGTTGTGTGGCACCTCCTCTATCGGCGATGGCCTGACTTTGGAGTACCCGAACTGGAGGATCTTGACAGCTTCTTTGAACTTATGCGGCTCTCTCGCGAACTAAGCGCACCTACGAATCCACGAATAATTCATTGCAGTGCCGGTGTTGGTCGGACTGGCACTTTTATCACACTTGAGCATCTAATGCGTGAGCTTGAGCTGGGCACCTTTGAGAATTATGACGAACCTGAGGAAGGGCCAGACTTGATATTCGAGACGGTCGATCTTCTCCGGGAGCAGCGCGTTGGCATGGTTCAGGGTCGTCCCCAGTTTCTCTTCATCTACCAAGTTATGAGGAAACTATGGCAGGATAAATATGGCGTCGACGAAGATGGCAACGAGCCTGCAGCTAAGAGGCTGGAGGTGGGCGATCCATTCATTGATGACTCGCTATCCGGCTCGGCGCAAGGTAAATATAGTGCCGGTGTTGACAATTGATGAGGGTTACCGATATTGGTTCACATATCCGGCGTTTATTGCGATACTTGGGGAGTTGCGGCAGGGAGTGTATCGACGGGGTTGAAGCAGGATGTATGTGGTAATGCTGTGGTTCGGGGATGAGTTCTCCCATCTATTCGGGGACATCTATTACTAAGAACGCCAAACATCTTCTATTGCTCTGCGACGAGACCATGGAGGAGTACAAGCTAACTCGTGGAAGAGTATTTGTTGGTCTGGAGAGTGTATGATGAAGCATGAAAGGGATACAAGGATTTATGATAAACATAGAGCTCGCATCTCATAATGGGGAGATGACGACGGTCGATTCAAGGGTGATCAAGTCAGGATGGCTTGCAGGAGGGTTTTGTCTAGTATAAATGATACCAAGCACGCGGATAGGGGGTTGGCTGTGAATAGGCACTATCACGTGTATATAAGATTTGCTATTATTAAGGGAGTTATGAACAGACGCTATTTGTTCTAGCAATTGAATTATTCAGGAACAACTTTTGTATTATGGTTTTCTTCTGAAGACTCTTATCTATTGTATCCTTAAATCATGACAAACAAGTCTTTGTGTCCAATCTAGTATTGTTCTCGCCGTCTGCCAAGGAGTATCTCCCAACTTCATTACCACAATACGCTCGTCATACTCAGTTCACTCATCGCTCTTAAACAAAACATCAAACAATTCTTTTAATATCAAAGGGATAACACTTAAGCGCTAATCACCAATGTCACGGTCTCCTTCTCCTTCTCGGTCACAGTGACAGTGGCTTGGCCCTTGTCTGTGACTGTCACGGTGAAGTAGACGGAGACTGTGGGGGTACCGTCAACGACGATGGTCGTAGCGTGGGCATCGTCACCGGTACGAGTGCTTGCTACGGGCTTCGAATCGTTGCCGCTTTCGACTTTGGCTTCTGTGGCTGCGGGAGCAGGGGCCTTGGTGGGTTTGTCTGGGATGGGGATGAGTTCTACAGATGTAGGTTTATCATCATCACCTTTGTCATGGCCATCCTTGCCCTTGTTGTCATCACCACCGTCGTCTGGGGAGGCAGTGGGTTTGGCCTCATCAGGCTTCTTGATGGACTTGGTCAAGGTTGTGCCGCCGGGGAGAGCAACGGAAGTGGTCTGCTCGGCAGCAGGGGGGGGAGTGGGTGGTAGATCCTCGTAGGCCTTTGTAGGCTTGGAGTGTGTCTCGGTGGGCTTCTCTTCTGTTGGCTGGGAAGGTTTCTCAGGAGCTGGCTGAGTCTGAATGGGTTGGCTTGGTTGCTCTGGTGCAGACTGGCCGGGCTGGTTCTGAGCTGGCTGAGAAGGTTGTTCAGGTGCGGGCTGGGTAGGCTGTTCGGGTACAGGTTGAGGCTGACTTGGCTGCTCAGGGGCTGGTTGAGTGGGTTGTTCAGGAGCTGATTGGGTAGGCTCTGGTACAGGTTGAGACTGCGGGGGTTGTTGATACGCAGGCTGAGAAGGCTGTCCAGCCGGCTCTGTTGGCTGCACTGGTTGTTCCTGGGCAGGTTGGCTCGTAGGCTCAGGGACTACACCATCATCGACAGTAACGATGGTTGTGACTGTTACAACAGGAGCTTCTGGCTGCTTCTTGACAGCGGATGTAGTCACTGGCTGCTTGTTCTTGTCCGCATTACCAGGAACAGTGTTGTCCTCGCCGCTGCTGGGACTTCCGCCAAGGATTTTAGCCGCGGTAGCAGGGTCCTCGCAAACAATCTTGATACCACCCTCGAAGTTGTACAAAGGCAGAGCAAAACACTTCTCACCCTCGGCCGTGCAGGGAGTAAGCTTAAAAGCACCGCTGTCATCACACACAGCGGTCTGTCCGTTGATACAGGCAGCTTGGCCCTTCATACACGAAGACTCAGGGGTAAGCTTGGCGAACTCCTCATTGTATGTTCGCGCGTCGACAACGTTACTAGCGTAGGCGGCCGCGGGGATGGCACTGGTGCCAGTGGGAGCTCCAGTCTTGATGGTTGGGACACCGTTGGCAGATGTTCCTGAGGGTATAACCTGAGGCGCAGATGTAGCCTCAGGTAGAGATGGGTCAGAGACAACGACAGTGCTTGTTGGCTGTGTAGGAGGAGCCGCGGGTTGAGTGTTTTGGTCAGGGACTGGGGCCGGATAGTTAGGCTGAGCATTTGTAGGAACAGGAGCTGGCTGCTGTACTGCAGAAGTGTCGACGGGGGCAGCAGGTTGCTCAACCGCAGATGTAGCTGCGTTACCAGGCTGAACAGGCTCTGAGGTAGGGACGGGGTTCTGAGGTTGAGCAGGCACAGGCGCAGGAGGCAGGGCTGGTGCCATAGTCGCAGCTGGAGTATCAGGCTGTTGGGCGCTGGGAGTCTCAACAGGAGCATACGACTGCTTGACTTCAGAGGTCAGGGCAGGGTTGTTAGGCTGAGCTGGCTCTGAAACTGGGGCCGGGTTCTCAGGTTGAGCAGCCTCTGAGGTTGGTACTGGTGCAGGCGGGGGTTGAGCATCAGAAGTGGTCTCAGCCTGAGGATCCTTGGGTTCGACTACAGACACAGTCTCAGTTGTAGCAGCAGCAGGTTCTGTCTCTGCAACGGAGGTTCCCTGGGCATCTCCTGCACTTGTAGTGCGAGGGTTGGGATAGATGTTGGAAGGATGCTTAGGGTTGATGGGAAACGATGTATCAGCAGGAGCCTGTGTGGTGATGGGGACACTGGGAGTTGGCTCATTGGCGATACTGGTGGTCCCATCCTCAACAGATGTGGTTGCAGGCTGCTCTTGACTAGGGACAGTAGCGGGAGATGAAGGAACTTCAGGGGCAGTGGTCTCTTCAACGGCACTGGGTTTGGTCTTCTCTGCATCTGTTGGCTGAAGTGTACCGAGATCAAGAGTCGAAGAGAGACTCTGCGAGTCGTTGCTCTCTGGCTTTTGGGCAACCTCAGTAGTAGGAACTTCAGGAGCGGCTGAAGTGACCTCTTGGACGGGCTCTGAAGTTGGGACCCCGTTCACAGCAGTAGGAATCTCCTTAGTTACAGAGCCAGTCTCGGTGACAACGGCACTATCCACGGGAGCATCGTACTGGGGCTTATCAACCACCGAGGTCGGCTTCTCAGCTACAGAAGTGGGATCCTTAGGCCCGATAGAGGTGGTGACAATCGGCGCAGAAAGGTTCTGTGTAAAGGTTGGCTTTTCCACGGGCTCTTGAGTCGGCTCCTGAGGTGCTTCGCTCGTAGGCTTGGGAGCCTGGCTCGTTGGCTGGACAGGGATAACCTCAACGGGCTCAACTGGCTCAGAGTATGGGTTCTTTCTCTTATCGTCTTCCTGGCTATCTGAGAGTAACGGGTTCGGCTCAGGCGTAGAGTTAAGCGTCTCGAAAACAGGTCGTGGCGTAGTTTGATCTCCGTTTCCAGAACTATGATAGATTGTTAGATATAAATCCTCATCTTCTTTCTCCAAGTCTAATGCATACCCGTATCCATCATGAGCCGCAGTCGGGGCTTGAGAGTTTTCCATCCGAACGTCAAGAAAAGCCACGGGGTGTCTTTTTTCTCTATTGTTTGAGTTAGATCCAGGAACTGATGAGGTGGTGTGAGCTGGAGCTGGAGCGTACATTTTACCAGTCCACATAGGTCCAGCCTGGGCGGACTGAGCAGTCAGAAGGAGTGAAATGGCTACAGCGAGCTTTGTGCTATTACACCGCATCGTGATGGTTTGATATAAAGATGTAAGAAAAAAGTAAAGAGTGTTGGTCTTTTCGTCAAAGTCGAAAGATATAGTCGTAGTCGTGTCTCGTTTGTCGATCGTTGGTGAGTCAAAGTCTCGTATAAGTTCTTTTGTCGTCGAAATGATAGTAACACGAAAACAAATCGCTTCCACCCAGGTTCAAACTGATTAAGAGTATATAAAGTCGAAGAAGAAAACAGCAGCGTTCACCTTCGGGATTGTTGTTCAATGTCCTAAGACCGAAACACAGACACACACAAACTGTAGAGACAAGGAAAAACCGGCCTTGTTCACAGAATGGAGGGGATGGATAAAGGGAACAAACGAACAATAGGAACAAAGCTGTGAAAGAAAGATAAATAGATAGATAGATGAGAGAGAGAGAGAGAGAGAGAGAAATAGTATGAAAGAGAGTCACACAGAGAGATAGATAGGAAATTAAAAAAAAACTTGACAAAAGGAAAAAGTGAAAGTCAGAGTCAGAGTTAGAGTCAGAGAAAGTGATTGTGAGTAGGTAGAGAGAAGTGAAACCACTCCAAAGGAAGTAGCACTCTTGTTAATGTATATGCACTCTAGCAACCAGTCATATCCTATTAGCGCCTGAAAAAACGACTCTCATCTCGTATCGTATCGACTCTCATCTTGGTCAACTTTAGTCTCTTGAACCATGATCCTCCCCCAGTCAAAGGCAGAGTATCACCACGCGCCCAGCGGAAGTACGACCCCAGTAACCGTCCCCAAATAAACCCCAGCTCCTGCCCAAGCAAAACAAATTCTTCAATAATTGTATTATTATCCAGTAATCTGAGCCAATCAAGCTCGTCTCGTCGTTGTCGCGTTGTGCTATTAAAGACTGGCTCTAAGCGCTTTGTTTCATACCGTCTAATCGCGGTCTGTTCCCATTGGTCGTGCGGCTCCACAGCGGCCCGGTGCAGGCCAGGCTCAGGTACCAATCGTCTTCGCCCCACTGAACCAACCTGGGGCCTTGGGGGAGCTTTAGTGCTTGTTACAGGGGGGTTTTTGGTGATGCCCTCAATATACGGCCTCAGACAAGACAATGTCATGCCTTGGTCGACCCATAAATGACCTTAGAGGTCTAGACCTGATCAGCCCTTTTCATTTCCCCTTTGAATATCTCCTTCTTGAGTGGCTAGTCAAGAAATAAGAATAGACCACCTCCAGAACCGTCGTTTTGGATCCCTACATCATTTGTCCATAGCCGCCCGTAATCGCAACATCGTTCGTTAGCCGCGACCAAATTCACCGGACCGTGGCTGAGTACTTACTAGTTAAAAGAGATAGATCCCTTTTCATAGATAGATTTATTAGCTCGACTATTCTTATTGCTTCTTATTTCTACCATTGTTTCAACCATCGGTCGCTCTATTCATGTTGTTATCCTTACAATATTCTAAACATATACCCGCACTAAACGCCACCCGCGTCTAATGCTGCCGTTAATGCTTCCTTATAACAATGGCTTCTTAGCCATGCCTTTGTACCAAATCCACCGTATCGTATCACCTAGCCACTTTGCAAGGCTATTCTCCTCATCTCTTCCTGGCTATCAAGCTCTTGTTTCAGAGCCCTCTTCTCAGTCGTTGTCCAGTCCAGCTCCAAGTCATCGACATCAGCAACCTCGATAGTCTCTTGAACCGGCCGAGTACAGACCCACTCGAGAACTGCCCTCAGCTCTTGATTGCCTCTTACATTACCCTCTTCAATGTAGCTCTGCACAACTGTGTCGTCTGGCCAGTCCCAGATATCGGACTGTGTAATCTCGCCTTGAACTTGTGCTAGCTCACTTCGTGGTATCATAGGTTCCGCAAACGCACGGAATGCGCACAGCGTTTCCATCATGTCTAGATCGTACGGCATCTCATCCATGTTCTCCATCTCTTCTTGTACTCGTGGCGAGCTCCATTCCCGGACCAGCCACTTCATTAACTCCACCATCTCGCCAAACTCCCCTGTATATGCCAGCGCCAACATCAGGTCGTGAGCGTAGGTCGCCATCACTGGGTCTTCCCGCGCCCGCATCATATCCACAGCTGACAGATGAATGCTTTCTCCCGGCCGCAAGATATCTCGCTCTTTCATCACAAGTGAATAGAAGAGGCTCTTCATCCGTGCACCGGTCGTCTTGACCATGGATACAGCTGTGTTTTTTAACAAGTCCTCAACTTTCTCCGTCTTAGCACCAGCCTCCCGCCTATCGTAAATAGCATAAAGCGGGTTTAGCTCAAGGCTGTCGGCTTCCGCAGCGACCGCTAGCGTCTCCATCTTGTAACTCATAATCTTCCGCACGGCTTTTGTGAATCGCCGGAAGGTATAAAGAGTCATCCCATGGGAATTATCAATGCGGTCCGCAAGATATAACATCAAACGGAGTTGTGCCTCAAAGGTGAGCTTCAAGGCAGAATGGTGCTGTGACAGGGTTTTTATAATGGGTGACCACACCCAAGATGCCCAGTTCTGGCTATTGCGGCTTAGGCGAAGCTCTGCAAGACGAATAGCGCGTACCAGGTGTTGGCCTTTGGGGTGGGGGATTTTAGCAAGAAGGCTTGTGTATGCCGAGAACACTGGCAATGGGATGTTCTTCAACATTTCAGCTGTAGGCTGTGGAGTTATCAAATTGTCGTAGCTGTGTCGCTGTGTGCTGCCGGCCATCAGATACTCGTGAGCTGCACCAAGTCCCGCAGCATTTGCTACCAGAATGCAGAGACATTGTTCGTTCGGCTTCACCCTGCTCTGTTTCATCATCTCGAATAGTTCCCGTGGCGATGGGGGCTGCAACCGCAGCTTTTCCAACTCTGTCAGATTCGTCTCTTCGTGTGTATCATAATTCAAAGTATTGTCTCCTGGCAAAGTGTTCTCCGCAGGATCAGCTTTGCGAGCATATAATTTCTGGAACATAGCTGCATATTCGTCTTCCTTCAGCTCCATGCCAGCTTTGGGTGGGCGGTTGAATTGCTTCCATGCCTCGAAGGCGTTCCGTGTCGCTTTGATCGATGCTGCCCAAACTGAGAGCTCTCTGTCCGGGGCGAGCGCCGTCCGTTGCTGAATCGTGGGTGTACCATCTTGAGCCAAGCCTTGTAGAACATCAAGAGCAACGTCGACATCTTTTCTAGGAAACCCTGCTTCCTGCATCATCATCCCTGCCCGAACAACACGGGACCAGCTCTCTTCAGGCTCCATGGCCTCGTCAATGCCGTCCTCTGGCCGCAGATATGGCGGCCAAACCTTTGACTGTCGTCTGACATTGCGCGTGTCGTCTCTGTTCTTAGGCATCCCAGCTAGTACAGCTCTGATAGCTTGAAACCCGTTTAGGTCTACCAGCAGGGCTTTTGGGAGGCCACCAGACATTCTCAACAGAATACGAAGGGCCTCCCAAAGGTATGCAGAAGGAATCCTGTACTTTTGCGGCCCAGAACCCATACGACTAGCAATATGGCCAATTGTAGCGTTGAAGAATTTGCATTGTGTATAATAGGTCTCTTCGACAATCCCAGATTTGGCTTCAAAAAGAGTGATAAATTCCGCAGTAATTTCGGCCAAAAGAGTCAACCGCCTTGGTTCTACACGCCGACAGTGGAAAGCAAGTCGTTCCGTGATGTGCATGAAATCGTCCGTGGAGATTTTATCCATTGCGGCTCTTGAACGTCCTTCATTGTATGAGGTCGGCCGTGTCTTGTCGGCTGTGGTACGTAACCGTCTTCTGACATACTCCATTAAACCTTCCAATGTTGAGACTTCCCTGATGCCCGACCCGAGCCTCAATAGATACTGAAGAATAAAGATGGGTTTCGGAGATTGATCTGCCAGAAACAATTTGCACCTCTCTTCATCTGTTCTAGCAAAAAGGATGTCGTGGTAAAGGTTCAACTCCACCTCCGTATGCCCGTTATGCTCCAGAAGCCCCATCAATGACTTCCATTGCTGCGGCGAAGGGAGTGCTTTACCGATATCCAGGTTGTTGTTCCTATCGGCTTCGAACTGTCGCTTCAGGTGCATTTGGATAAGAATGATCGGGAGGCGCAAACTCCGTATACCAGCAGCCTTCAACTGCATCTCTTTGGGCGGTGGATCTTCAACAAGATATTTGCGGAGCAGAGCTGCAGGACTCTCATCCGTCCATCGTTTTTGCATCTGTAGTTTTCGCTCGATGGGCTCGCGCAGACCAGTTGGCTTGTACTCGTTGGTTCGACGGCGGTCTCGTCTCACGTTTCCGCTAGTATCAGGGTTGGAAACATTTTGAGAGGTCTGAAGCTGGTCTTCTTCGATCTTTTTCTTCTTCCATTCGTGCACTTTCGGTATTTTCTGCTTTCGCTGGTGATTGCGCGAACGGTTCAATTTGTCGTCGTCTCGACGGCCGTCGCGGATCACTGCCTCGAGGCCATCGACATTTTCGCCGTTGGACACATACCGCCGGGTCTGGGTTGAATCGAGAGTCTGGAAAGAGATAATTGTAAGCTTCACGTCTTCAGCATTGTCTTTCAAGACATACCTTGGCTTGGATCAACACATGATGCGACAACTGCCACCCTCGTCCCAGCTCCCGAGTTGCCCTCCTCAGCATTTCTCCCTCATTTCGTTCCAAGCCAGAAAGATTGCTTAGATACGAGAATACAAGTGCAAACAGTTGAGAGACGAGCGAGGAATGTTGTGCAGTGACGTAGAAATAAGAAAGAGTCGAAAATAATGTGCATACACCAATAGAGATTATTGGATTATCAGGCAGTTTTGATTGGCAGACAACCCTGGGGTGACCCAGTTATGGCTACGGCTGTGCCTGTGTCCTAGGGGAGCTTCCATGAGACGTTATGATAGCTTCCCTTTCTGAATACTATTCGTATCAAATTTATTCAATATTATAGCATTCATGGCTATAGCTTCCGCTTGCAATCAAGCCATATTCAATACCCTCCAGTCTTGCATTTCCATCTTTATTACAAGTTTACGCTTTGTGCCATATGTATCTTACTTTTCTTATTCCTTTCTACTTTTAGACATTTCTACATTTCATAGACACATAAGATACCAACAGGACTTTTCGTTTACAATTAGTCGCCTTGCGACTTGCTCTTCTTCTTCTCTTGCTCCTCCTCGGCCTTATCCTTGCGCTTCTGCACTACCTCCCAGTTGTAAACCCTGGCTATAGCGACCTCCATGGTCTTGGCTTGGTTAGTGAAAGCTCAATTTCGTAGCCGGAGTTATGCAAACGTACCGTAATTTGTTCACGGAGGAAGTCTAGGTCCTCTTCACAGTTTGACAGGCTTGTCTTTGCTGTTGATAGCTTGGAACTCAATAGCGCCTCTGCCTCGTCTATGGGGTATGAGAGCATCACATTGGCCTGCAGAATGTTAGCCTCTGACTGCAACTACACGGAATGGTTCCATTACGCCTAGCCAGATATACACCTCCTCGGTCGCGGGGATTTTCGCCTTGGAGTAGAGGGTGTCGTTAAGTTCGAATGTTGTGTCTATCGCCTCATCGTCATCCTATGGCCAGCATCAGTATTGGTTTGTATGTATGGGCGCCGCACGTACGCACCTTTCTTAGCTTCAGGAATTTGACCGAGTCGAGAGTCTTCTGAATATCGGGGATCTTGTCCTTGAGGCCGCCCATTCGCTTTTGCAGGTTCATCTCCATGAATTGGTATTTCCTACCCCGCCATCCACAGTCAGTGCCTGTCCCTGGGTCTTGGGCAGCTTAAGGCAAGCATTTGAGGGTATTTGCAGCCCTTGAGCTTCTCGATATAGGCGTAACTCACGATATCATTTCTTGGAAACTGCGCAGGGTGGGCTCGACGTCGTCTCGAGTAGTAACATAGTCTTCGACCTTATCGACGAACGGGGCATAGGGGATCCCCCGCGGGTTGGTAGGTGTAGCATCTTTGCTATTTGATGTCAGTTTCTGCGTAATTTTCTGAAAACAGAAGCTGAAGAAGCTTTTTGGGAGACTGACCTTGACTCTACCTCTTTGCCTTTTGATGCCATCTTGTCGGTGTTAATATACCCGGTTTGTATGAAGAGCTGGGGGTCAGGACTCAGGCGTAGGCGGGTTTTGCGACTGGGCGGCATTTCGTCAGTGGGGTCTCACCTGGCTTTCGGTGAGCGGTGAGGGTGGGGCACTCACCTTGACTTACACCTCATGGAAATCAGTATTATCAGATGCTTCTAAAGTTATTGTAGCAAGACAGTTAGAGGTCAGGGTGTGCCATTTTCCTTCTCAAGTAAGCTCCTGGTTGCTACACATGTTGTGCAGATACAAGGCAAGGTATGCAAACAGATCTTGTGGATATATACACAACAACCGGAGGGTCGTGCAAATTTTATGGCACTTGTGCATAATGCTTCCGGTTATATTGAAGGGTAAAACTCTATGTCATCAAATACAAAGCCATCAATACAACCCAAACCCCGAAATGTTGAGACATTGATCGGGCTGTCTTCTTCCTTCTTCAGCAACCAACATTAGTACCAGAAGGCTGATGTGAACTTGTAACAATACCGAATCTTCTATTTATGGGAACTTTGGAAAACGTAACCAGAAACTCCAAGTGAGGATCCATTTAAGCATATGTTGCCTTCACGGTGTAATATGCCCTGGATTTGGCTTTAACTCGACTACCATGTATCTCATAAATGCTAAATGTTTGAAGAAAAACTCTAAAGATGTCCTTACTGTTGACGTGAGGGAATACTGAAACTCAGATTGAATATTCTTTCAATAATTATAAAACTCCTTGACATGGTCTTTGCCTCGATCTTATCCCCCACTTCATTCTACCCAATCCTTCCTTACCTTGAACTTCTGCTTGATCATCTACCTATGAGAATGTTCTATCAGCACCTACCACAATGGCTCCTAACGACAATGACCAATACACCTTCCACCGAAGCTATGAGAAGTTCCTCAGGGACCACCCCCCGGAGGAGTTGACCCGGGCCATATATCGACAGCGTCTTATAAGGGGGGACGATATGGAGAGAGCTAGGTTGCAGTGGGCAAACTGGAAGAGGATTGTCGATCAGTTCCCTCCCCATCTGCAAGATTTGGCGAGGCATGTAGTGGATCGAGTTAGACGTCGAAAACCAGTCTTATGCCCTCCAGAATATGACCTCCGCCAACGCAACGTATTGAACGCGGTTTACTTGGATGTTCTGTTGGCGTATCCCAAGCCTACCAATGAGGCCTTTGAACGTCTCCTCTCTGAAAGTCAAGTCCCGAAGCCCAATCCGGTGGGAAC
>ONZP01000520.1:0-46505 GCA_900312805.1 Fusarium torulosum
ATGAGGTGAAGGACGATGAGGTGAAGGGTGATGAGGTGAAGGCTGGTGAGGAGGCGGGGTCTGAAGGTGATGTTGCCGAGAGGGATACATCTGAAACCGAGCCTGCTGCGCCTACATCTGCACCGATTGAACCAGTCAAACCGACTGAGACCAAAGCCGAGGACCCTCAGAATACTACGGCTCCTGAGCAAGATGAATCCACAGACGAACCGGAAGCCAATGAGCCCCATGCCAAGGAGTCCGAGGCCGAGGAACCTACACCAGATGAACCTGAAGTCACAGAGTCAGATACCAAGGAGCATGAAGCAGAGGAACCTAAGATCGAGCCTTCTCGACCAAGGGCTCATACTATGGAAACCCTTAGACTCGAAACCCCTCAACGGAGAGAGGAAAGGGAGCGCACAACCACTGTCTCGGTCTCACACGTCGTCACGAACGTCATCATCCTACAATCCTTCCTCCTTGAGCTGGCTGCTCTTATTCAAGTCAGAGCTGGCCTGTTTGACGAGGTGAAGTTTGTATAGTGCTGAAACAAATTTGGAGTTGCAATCATTGGGACGAGATCGAAAGGACGTTCTCACGATTCATGAGCAGATGGCATGGGTGCTTTTGTTTGTTAGAATGGATGGGTGGGTGGATTATTCGAAGCATGGATACCAAGACCGTAGACTTGGGTCTGGTTGAACGTGACATTTCTTATGGCTTGTAATTGTGGATCGTAACTTCGTGTATTCATGTGAACCCAACGCCGGCTATATATATGTATTTATAGATATGCATGTAACATAATTTTTCAACCTCATGCATTCGTTTCATCCCATTCTATCCATCGTCTTATAACACCATCCACGGATTTGACACCTTCCCTTGTAGCCTCCACCTCAAACCACTCACGATGCTCTCTCCCGCACGCTTCACACTTGCCAGCGTCTGCCTTAAGGCCCATTCCCGCAAGCTCAATGTGCACTAAGCGCTCTACACGGTGCACATGCTGCGTCATGTGGGGAACTACACCAGATGACTCCAGCGTTCCCGAGAGGTAGGGGTAATATCGCAGAATCTCAACATCATGACCACACTGACGCTGCCATTGGTTTAAACGTCGCTGAACGTTGGCTGCGCGACCGATCTTGAGAAGCATGGTGTTTTTGGAGGTAGATGGGTCGGCTGCTGCAAAGCTGGATACAGCGTTGCTTGCACTTCGAGACCGTGGCGGGCGATTTGGCGATGGGGGAGAGAGAAGCGAGCGCGCTGCATCAACCGGCGCAGTCGTAGATGGGGATGTAGGCGTGAGCCAGAACATGTATATGAAGCCAGGCTCCTCCGAGTTACCGAACGGCCGAGCCAGTTCGGACATAAGTGCTGAGGCGGTCTGCGCATCGAGCGTGTCGGGAATAAAATCTTTGATCTGCGCGGTTTGGGAGCCTGTGGATTTGCGCGACCGGCGGGAGGCTTTGCCGATGGAGGCGTTTTGCGAAGAGGCGAGCTTTGAGGATTGTTTGGGTGGTACAGAGGCAGACAGCCGCTGCACGGGTCGTGGTTGGGGACGCGAAGGGCGAGAGTCTTGGGCGTCGTCGAGAGGAACTGAGAAGCAACAGCATGAGAGAGATTGCTTTGGTTTCGGCTTGGAGTATGATGTACTCGTCTTGCGCCCCGTGTCAACCTTCTCTCGCTTATGCTTCTTCTTCTCTTGCAAATCCACCAAACCCAGTCGATCAGCGAGAGTATCCAGACTCGTCCGTCCCTCTAGAATCGGCGTCGAAGTAGCTCTAGGTCCAGGGCTCGAATGCGCCGACGCGCTCGCCTGCTCTCGGTGCTGCCAGCAGTAAAGGCTCTCATCGCGAGGGTCCGGAGTAACAGGTCTTCCGCGTTTATCGGTCTTTGGTGTTTTCTGCGCAACACCGCGACGACACGGCCGGCCGTTGGAGGTAATTCCGCGACATGTTCCGTCTGCTACTTTGGAGTCGGAGCGGTTGAGGTAAGACTCGGGAGTATTTGCGACAAAGGGCATTGTTTAGAAAAAGGGCGGTGGAGGGAGAGAACAAAGAAGGGCAATTGAGGGAAAACAAAAGGCGCCGATTTTCTTTGGAACAAGCTGAGGCTATTTAAGTGAGAGCCGCGCAAGACATGATTTAGGGAGGAAAAACAAGGAAGACAGGCCCGTTTAAGGGACCTGGCAGGAGTTGGGTCCTTTCCAACATCTTTGGTTTCTTGGCTGTGGTCTAGCGGTTCACGAACAAAGCTGACCGGGGCTGGACCCATGAGAATGATGGAGATGGAAAGTGGGTGAGAGGTGGCTGTGGCTGTGCGTGGCTGTGCGTGGCTTTGTATGAGACGTTGACTGAAGCGAGGTAATGAGGTAGCCTTCTGTGGATAGGAGTAAATGAGGGTAAAATGATGCAAGCGATTGATATTTGGTGATTATCGAGGTTTATATCGTGATGAGTGTGATTTGGTGTTGGAGTCGTTGCTGTGAGTTGGTCGTGTAACAGTTCGTAGTCTGAATACCTCGCCTCGAGTATTTCTATTTATAGAGCGCAGTGGATATCTTTTTGCGATGAGTGAACAAGACAGACACGATCGGTTTTTTATGAGTAGAAGGAGAACCAACACAGGCAATGATTATGATCGAGAGTAAAATCAATGGTATGCGACTGACTATATGCTTATAAAAGAGGTGACAGATGCCCCGTAACCAACGCCAAGCTCATGTTGTTGAGAACTAGTTGCTCAGTGCACAACTGTTAATAACGCCAGAATAAGAGAACCCTGATAAACCGCTGCTCCAAGTTTGTAAAACTCCCACGTGGAAATACGGATGCCGTATATTTGCACCATGCGCCTTATCAGCACCCTGATGGCCCTGCCGCAGAGGTTCTGCATTAGACTGACGGCGAGGGCGATGATGGACAAGACGTCTCCTCTGTTGATGCCTGGCTCATAAAATTGAAGCCGACAATACCTTCTGCCACGATTCTATCTTGACCAGAACTAAGGCGCGAGTAGATAGAGACACGACGTCCGATGATTCCGTCGCCGCCAACCTCGAGTGACAGCGGCCCCTGAAGTGGTAGTTCAACAAAGTCGTCAGATGTTGGACATGTTTGAAGAAGAGAGAACTGGCGGAACAGTCCACAATCGCTTGCGCTTCTCGTCAAGTCACCACTGGAGCTTCTTCACGTTAACATCTAATGAAGTCAGGAAGTAACAGGAGACTCACTGAATGACAACATATAGATCAGACAAGCCTTTTATACTGCACTGATTGCTTGGAGTAAGTCTTGCGTGTGTTGCGTTGGAACTTGATGGACTGCCGGGAGTGTGAAAGGCGAGATCGCCACAGATATTGGAAGAGATGGAGTTGATGGGAGGGTTCAGAGCAGCGAGAGCACCTCCTCGAGGACGGTTTGTGTTTTCAGGACCGCACATGATGATGATGATGTTGATGGTGGTGGTTATATAAGATGTGTTGATATAAGCTGAAGTTTGTAGGGTGATGCAAGTGCTCGAATTGTTGAAAGGACATATGAATTAGAAGATATAATTTATTTCAAGACTGAGCTTGTATTAAGTATTAAACTACTTGCCAGAGTAGACCATTTAAAATAAAACTACCATCTCTCTCATAGTCTCTCACTCAAGCCCACGGATGGTGGCGTCAAACATGCTCACTCACAACGCACCAATCACAACATCCCCACACCTAGCGCTGTTCCCGGATCGGGCAACTCTCAGGTGAGCAAGTTTGAGGGGAAATGCTCTCGAAACAACAACGCAACGCAACGCAACGCAACCTTGATGAACTGAATCCCCTCGAAAGATACGTACCAGAAGTCGCTAACCCCGGGATCTCAGTGAAAAGAAGACAAGATATTAATAATAATTCGTTGCTCTGACGCAATTCGCCCACGCCATGTCTCTTCTCAAGAGTTCACTTCTTACCCTCTTCTTCCTTGCTTCCTCTTCGTCCGCTTCTTCTGTTGACTCTGAGCCTGATCTCGCATCTGATCATAACCAAGCGTATACTATTCTGCCTGATAATACTCAGACTTTCTCCGCCATGTCTGTTGGAGCTCATTCTCTTCCGGCGTTGCCGTACGCCTACAATGTGAGCTGTCCCCCACTTCAACATCAAGATATCTCATTGTCAGAGGAGTCACAGTTTAGCTGACAGGAAGTAAAGGCTCTTGAGCCGAGCATCTCTGCTCAGATCATGGAACTGCACCACAGCAAGCATCACCAAGCATACGTGACAAACCTCAACGCCGCCCTCAAGACCTACTCCACCGCTGCTTCAAGCAACGACATCGCCGGCCAAATCGCTCTCCAGTCCGCCATCAAGTTCAACGGCGGCGGCCACATCAACCACTCTCTCTTCTGGGAGAACCTCACCCCCTCAAGCTCGCCTGATTCCAAGCCCGACAGCGCACCGACACTCAGTGCCGAGATCTCCAAGACGTGGGGCAGCATCGAGGCATTCCAAGAGGCCTTCAAGAAGACGCTTCTGGGTCTGCAGGGCAGTGGCTGGGGATGGCTGGTCAAGGATGCACAGGGCCTGCGCATCGTTACGACCAAGGACCAAGACCCTGTTGTGGGAGGAGAGGTGCCTGTGTTTGGTGTTGATATGTGGGAGCATGCGTACTATCTGCAGGTGAGTGGTACGGTTTCACCTAGACTAAGAATAAGTGCTAATATCGGTGACAGTACCTTAACGGCAAGGCAGCTTATGTCGATAACATCTGGAACGTCATCAACTGGAAGACGGCTGAGGCTCGTTTCACTGGTACCCGAGAAGATGCATTCAAGGTTCTCCGAGCTTCCATTTAGACTAAAAACACATACTGGGCGTCTTTACGATGGTGGGCACATAGTTATGGCCAGCTGAGAAGTTCGCATCACCATAAAGATCCTATTTCTCAACGAGAGATAGCACAAGTAGTAAAAACGCTCAATTTCAAGCTTTTTTTCAAGGCGATGCAGTGAAACTCTCAAACACCACAGCAACGTGCTAAATATCTGACACCCTGTCTCGGGTGGCCACCCAAGACTGCGGCCTGCGTTTGACTCGCGCAGCAGAACCAGAACGTTGTGCAAATTCACAATCTCCTTCATCCTGACCGCCAAGTCTACTATATCCGCACTACTACAGGTCTTCCGTCCGTCCCGTTGCGCTCTTGTTTAATCCTCCTTTCTTTCTCATTGCCATGCGGAGATATGCGCACTTCCGTCCGTCGATGCTTGGCGTGCATGTTTGTCTACGCCACATGTTGAAATACCCACTGCCTTACCCCAGTATATATCAAACGAACAATGCTTCGCTGATGACTTTTGTGATACTATGCTTTACCAATGAGGCTTGTGTCTGTCTCTAGGTAGCACAACTGAACACGACATAATGCAAGCCTCGGCTTTACGATTCCGCACAGCTGGAATCACGAAACCGACACTAGAGAACTTTTGCAGAAAAGATAGATGGCTCTGCTAGTTATCGCATGCGTCGCAGCTGGATGTAACAGTGAGACGTTGAACCAACTCACTTCTTATGGCTTACGCTTTATTCTAATTCTCTATTTAGACATACTCTAAACTTGGAATACGGGATCGGGAGCGGATTGAGGCAGGATATGTGACGATAATACCCGTCGCCACGTTTCCTTCCAGCGAACAATCACTTTGTCCTGATACCATGGCGTTGCCGGAACCAGAGTCCAAAGCACACGCTATCCGCGATACGATGTCAACTCCACGGCAAGACGAAACGTATAACTCGGATGGACACATATATCTAGTCTCCCTTAATTATAGATTTCGAACACTCTCGCGGTCTTTCCGGTATCACGGCAGCATGCATCATCAGGGGTCGGAAAACGAGAGCAGAGGGGACTCGTGCGAGGCCTCAGATGGAGGAGGGCCAGAGACGAGGTATAAAGAGGACAGATGAGAGCGAGACCTGGACGATTAAGATTCTTCTTCAGAGTGAGACTAGTGGAATCTGGGCGCACTATCTTGTCACTCGTTTTCATCTTCTTTTCCCAATCTTTGCCACCTTTTTTATTACAGTCGCTTCTGATAGTAATCACCCAGACCAACATGTCTCTCCTCGCTCGCTGCGTCCTTGTGGGACTCTGGTAAGTGATTTTTCTTTCTTTGTGTTAAAGTTGATATTGATGAGTACAGGGCATCGGCTACTTGTGCGCAGAGCTACACTGTGACCGTTATTGAGACAGTCACAGAGTGTGCTTCGTCTTGTTACTCTGTTGTTTCGCAGTGCACTTCGACTGAGTATCTCGACACTTCGTCTGGTATCAAGCTTCCGACTGGTTCTTCGGCTATTGTGTCTGCATCTGAGACTCCCACTCCTATTACCAACATCATTTCTCTGCCCACTGTCTCTATCCCTTCGGCTAGCAAGTTTGTCAACGCCAGTTCCCTCACTGCCTCTTACACTTCTACCCCCTTTGGCACTGAGACTACGATTATGGTTTCTGAGTCTACTGGCGACGTCTCAGCTGGATCAAGTGCTCTTGCAGGCGGGACTTCATCTGAGTTGGAGTCTACTTTGAGTTCACTCTATGGATACTCTACTAGCACCCTAACCCTGGGCGTAGGCACCTCTGAGACTGTTACGAACCTTGAGACTATGCCCACTATTGTTCCCAGCGTTGACTCTTCTGCTCTGGCACCTGGTACTACTCAGTTCTCAGAGACAGGCGGATCTACCACCGTTCCTCAGGGTTCAACTGAGCAGCCTTCTGAGTCCTCGCCCTCCAGTGCAGAGTCAATCCCTACTGAGGGTGTAAGCACGGGAACTTATGTCCCCCAGCAGGGTAGCTCTACTATTTCTGAGGATAGTGATTCTTCTACTGTCATCGAAAGAGGCTCGACAACCACTCTCCAATCAGCTCTCACTAGTCAAATCACCATCACTGAGAGTATCTCTACTGTCTACAGTGTCTCCACCGAGCAGCCTGTCCCATCTGGCGAGAGCACCGGGTCTATCGATATCTCATCCCAGGCTGCAGGCGCCAGCACCCAGACATGGCAGAATCCAGCCACAACTGAAGACGTTTCTTCTGAGTCAACCAGTCTCACTCAGTTGACGTCTCAACTTACTCTAACTCGCACTGAGTCTCTAACTGAGTCAGAGTCTTCATATGTCCCCGAGGACACAACTGGCATCTCTGTTGTAGAGTCTTCCAACACATACGGCACTGTTACTTCTGAGATGGATACTGCTACCGCCAGTACCATCAAGACTTTATTTTCTGGAGCCTCGGCTGGCCAAACCGATTCAACAGCCAGCGGTGCCAGCCCAGAGTCCACAAGCGCGGGAGTACCTACAGGCACAACCGAAGTTGGGCAATCCACCAGCACCACTTGCACATCTACTAAGCACACTCACGTCTACGGCAACACGACTGTCATTCATAGCACAGCCCAACAAGGAGCTGGGTCTTCTGCTTTGGCTGGGTCTTTCACTTCCACATCCTCATTGGAAACTGGTTACATCTCTGCGACTTCGGATGTGGTTAAACAGACTACGACTCCTGGTGCTGAGACTTCTGAGGGTAGGCCTGCAATTTCAACTTCTGATTATCCCAAGACTACCAGTGGTACCGCTGCTAGTGTTGAAACATCCCAGACCACTGTTCCATCCGGTACAGAGGAATCTACTCCAGTAGAGTCCAATGCACCCTCAGCTAGTTCTGCTACCACCGCCGCTCCCTCTCAGCCGACCCAGCCCATCCAAACACCCGGCAGCCCTTCCACTTCCTCCAACGAAGAGTCAACTGCTCCTAACGGATACGATTTCGGTAACCCCAGCTCAACCAACGATGGATGGCCAACCGCCTCCTTCGCCTCAACTGCCGATGCTGCGACTGGCCTCTCCTCCTTCACAACTCTCCTTACTACTAGCAAGATCACTGACACTGCCTCTTCGTCCACTTCTACTGCGGTCAAGGAGCCCGAGTATGAGCCGCCTGCTTACGAGCCTCCTTCGTACCGTGAACCAGCCTATGTTCGTAAGCGCTGGGCTTTGAGATGGTAAGCGTCGAAGAGAGGCATATCTGTACTGGGTTTCTATTTTCCTTTCTTCACGAATGACTCGACGTCTTTCTATTTTACTTGAATGATTTCCTTTTTGCATCAGAGATACTGGATTATTTTGGAAAGGGGGTAGATAATTGATAGAAAATACATCTAGGGTGGCTTTACGTTGGTCTTGTGATGTGAATGATCAGCTATCCGACTTGTAGACACCACGGCGGTTGCACATAAAAGGTGTTCCCAATCCGCTCATATCGATGATGTATCGTCATATGCGTTGATTGAAGCTCATAGCAAAGCCTTGATATATGTGTATATATATTTATGTCATGTGGAGACCTCAAGAGGGTCAGGTCTAATTCATAACTAGGACCATCCTATCAACTCTAAGCGCGTATTTCTTTCCAACTCTGTACGCCATCCAAAATACCCATCTCTTCCCCCTACACACCCTCCCAATCCATAGGCTCTACCATCCAATCCCACTCCCCGTCCGCTCCCATGGCCATCTGCTCATCCATATCTTCCCCTTGCCCTCTTAGAGCCTCCTCCTCAACCGCCCTCGCCGCTATCGCATACCCGACCTCCAATCCTCCAAGGATCTGTCCCACGAGCCAATTCAAGTCATACATCTTGAGCGGCGGCGTGTCTTTCCCCTCACTCATATCCTTCCATTTATTTCGAAGCTCTTTGGCCTTCCGGAGTGCCTGGTTCGCTTCTCCCGTCCCTAGCGCCTCGTACACAGGACACGTCGGGGCTTCGAGCGCCACGATGACCTGGTAATGATACGCGTGAGCACGTCCACCATGACCCGGCCCACGAGGAATCGTGATGCCAAAAACGAGCAAGAGAAGAACAAGCGCCTGCTCGATCCAGGCGTAAAACTCGTAGAAATCAACCTTGAAATTCTTCTCCGCTTCAGCCACCGTGAAACCAAAGTCTATTGCATTCAACGCGCGATGGTAAGAAGTCTGCAAATCGATAAACTTCCAGCGCAAACGTTGGCAGGCTTGTTCAAAACGGTTGAATGCTTGTGCTGGCCTTAGACGCGTTGATGCTATTGAGCTTGTTGGAGGTGCCAATGCAGGCTGTGGAGGTGGAAGAGATATCTGAGATGGCACAGGTAGTTGAGATTGCTGAGGTGGTTGATATTGCTGAGGTAGTAATGGCTGACGCGGTTGTGGTATTGGCTGTGGTTGTGATGGAATTGATGGTTGTGAAGAAGGACGCGCAGGGGCATAGTATCTATTGTTAAGACGAGAACTCCCATTCTTAGACCATATGGACCCGTTCAGTCCTCCCGGGTTGTTTGACATGATAAGTATGTTGTTCAAAGCCTTGATGATTGCCTGAGCCGATGAGCGATAGTTTTTGAGTGCCGACGCAGAATGAGAGGCAGAAATGACCAGTGAGTAAGCGTAGCCAGAACGTTAAATACAGAAACGCACGGAAAAATGCCTCCAGAATGAACAATAACTCTTTATCTCATACTCCGTACACCTGGGGTAGTTCTTAGCTTCTCACGCGCGCAATTAAAGGCCTCTTTTAGGGATGGTTCGCACATTGAAGAACGCCTCAATGCGTGAAGAGTCTCAAGCAAAAGGATGAACAAGAGGCTGTTGTGACAGCTGCTGAGTAATTGTTAGGTAATGAAGATATAGCGAATGGTCAAAGGGTGTCAACTGTAAGGTGAAAGAAAGATAATGAAAACGACCAACTCGAAGGGTGGTTGACAGTAAGGAATTCACAGCCTTTGATTGGCTGTGGCATCAGCAGTTAATGGCACCAACTGCCAGCCGAAACAGCACCAAAAGATTGATCTGATCGCCGACAGACACACTGGACAATCTCACTGTACAATACATTTCTACAGAGCTAGCCATGTAAGCAAATATCACATGTGCATGTCATAGGCATTTATGTATAGATATATACAATCTTCACCCTCAGACACAGAAGGCTTGAATTTCCTCCCAACTCATTCCATGTCCAGAAATCAATCACGACTAAGTTAACCTGCTCGCCTGACACAAACACATCATAAGCTGGCCATAGGCGACAGCACTCAATCATATATGCACCCCAACTCCCGCAACCAGATGCTTCTGCATCTGGCTGCCCTGTCCCAGACGCTATCCTAATAACCCAACTCAAACGCAAACATAATAACACAACTCCCATATTGACATATTCGGCTTTTAACGCCTTTGTTTGTAGACGGCCATTTATACAGCTCATAGACATGGGCCCGCCTATGTCGACTCACGGACCTTCTTGGTGGCCTTGGCTGTACCGATATGAGTGTTGTGCACCTAACTCTGTTAGCTTTGTTGTATCTTGATATCAGAAGCAAACATACCTTTGTTGCAAATCGAAGACTTGTCAATGTCTCCTTCAGGTGTGTCTCAAGCGGTGATACCATGACAAACATCAGGGTCTTGCTGTTACCGCCTAAGCTATACTGCAACAAGTGCGTCAACTTGGAGTTACGATAAGGAATATGGCCCGAGCCTCGACCAAGAGCCTCAATAACGTCGCCCAGACAGCTCAAGCTCTTGTTGATGTTTTGTGTCTCCTTCATTCGGTCGCCCTCGGCCTGTGAATGCTTGAGACGTTCAGAACCTGCCAAATCGACCAGGTTGAGTGTACCCTCGCACCGCTCTCCGGTAGCCGCGTTCTCTCCAATCAACTTCAAGATGAAGATACTGTGAGATCGTGATGACCGCTCGTTGGCCTTGGTAGCAGCGACTGATCGGTTGTTCTGTGCTTCTTCGAGCATCATTTCCACACTTGTCGGACTGTCAAGGCGCACTGACTTGCAGTTTGTGATGCTCGTTTGCTTGCGGGTATCGTCATGTCGGATCTCCAGCTTTTTCGCGGAAGATCGGTCATTGGGTGTTAACAGATCGTTGAGCTCCTCATTGTACACCTCAACAAAAGAACCCTCCATCGTGTATTCCCAAGACTTCTCCTTGAGCTTGGTGATGGTGTCGTAGATCATATGCGTGGCACGCGGGATCATACCATCATTTGAAGACATAGTATGTGTCTTTCCGGATCCGGTTTGGCCGTAACAGAAGATACACACGTTATATCCATCGAGAGCGCTTTGAACCAGTTGAGAGATCTCACCAAAGATTTCCTGGTTCTGCGTACCTGGAACAAAGACTCGATCAAACTCAAAGGGGTAGTTCTTCCTTGTGATCTGTCCCAAGCTGCTCTTCTCCTCGGGACCAGCCAGAACAATTTCAGCAGAGGTCTTGTCATCAGGGAATGACATCTTTGCCTCTTCGCCTTCACCGTTACCAAGCGCTGGTCGTACTCGACACATGACTCGAATATTGCCCTTGAGCTCTTGGTACTTATTGAAAAGTACTCGGCGCTCTGTCTCCTCCTTGATGAGTTTATGTTGAGCTTCTTCGGCCACTCGAAGGGCTTCTTGTAGACGTGCCTCCATACTGGAGAAGGAGTCGGATTGAGCCTTGCTGTCAGATTCGAGAAACTCGACATGGGATTTCAACGAATTGATCTTGGCCTCGAGTGTTGTGTTGGCTGCTGATAGCTCGGCGATGTTGGTCTGGAGGCTGTTCTTCAATGTGCGTTCTCGCTCGAGGTCTCCTCGAAGGCCCTCCGCTAGGGAGTTGACCTCTCGGAGTTCTCGATCCTTCTTTTGCATCGCCATTCCCATATCCTGGTGCTCGCTGCCCATTCGAGTTCGTAGTTCGTGGATTTCGCGGTCCTTCTTCTGTCGCTCCTCTGCCAATTCTTGATGGTACATCCTGGTAAGACTCTCGATTCGTTGCTCGTGGTCTTTTGTCTCTTGTTCCTTTAGTCGGTCCAGTTCCCTTCGAAGATCATCGACTGCTGCTCGATGCTGCCTTGACATGTCGTCTATCTTTTCTCGATGCTTTCGTTCCAGATCGTCCACTTGTCTTTGATATTCCCACTTGTTCTTCTCCATTTCGTGTCGAATTTGACGTCCCTCCTCTCTTGCTGAGTCGAGATCAGACTTTAGTGCATCGTTTCTCATGTCAAGCTTCTCCCTGTCGCCCTCTAATTCCTTTACTGTAGACATTGTTAGTATTTGGACAACGCAGTACACAAACAATACCTACCTCTCTTTTTGGCAAGCTCTAGGGCATCGTCATGTCCTTTTCGTTCGCTGAGAGTGGTGTTGACCATCTCCTTAAGTTCTTTGAACTGAGACTCCATGTCAACGACTCGGCCGTCAACATCCCATGCTACATATGATGTCAGATTAGAATCTTTACTTAAAAAGGACTTGCTAGGTGAGGAAGGCTTGGTAGGGGAGTGAAATGTTTTGACTGGCGACAGAGATAGGGACTCTTCGAACTCGTCAAGTTTCCGCTTAACCTTCTCGTCGTTCAATGGCTTCAGAGGGACTGCCTAGGCCCGCTCGGAGGATGCCTGTCGAGAGGTTACAGCGGTCCTATCGCTCTGATCGTCTCTTCCACGACGCATGCAAGGGATATTGGAGATTTGTGAGGCGATCGATGATTGTGAGGATTGTCTTGTTGAGGGACGGGAGATCGCTTGATTCCCAGGGACTTTGTCATCGTCAATTGTCAACCGAACGAATTTCGAGGTCAGAGAGCTATCTCTGATCGTTGGCAGTATTGTAGATGACTGTGTGGCTCTTATTTTGTCGCAGTGAATTGGGATATAAAGTTGGGGATTCTCTTGCTGAAATATTGTCGTACCATTACCGGTCGGAGATTCGAGCTGTTCTTCTGCGCGGACGCCATGTACCGTACGTGGTCTAGGTGCTTGGCTCTTTGATCGCGCATGGCCGTTGACAGTGCGTCCATTGATTCGCGAAGCTGTTGTCGAAGGGCCTTGTCGAGTGGTCTGCATGCCCTTGTTGAAGCCGGCCGCTGAGGTTGCACCGTAACGTGACTGGGTTACCGATGGTTGCTTGAGCTAAAACAAGATGTTAGCAACTGTTGCCTCGATATGACAGATACACTACAGCTGATGATAGCGGCTGAAGTCTGTGTCAATGCGTCGTGGTGGCCTAGAGGGGCAGGCAACGTATTGAGCATGCGTTCCTAGTTCAAGAGCACAGCAGAAATGTGGCTTCAGAACTGGCTTTCCACGACAGGTCGCACATGCGCCGATAGACGATGGAAAACGTGGTTCTCGGGTCGTTGCAGCCATCGCGACAATGGGACAATGGGACAATGGGGCAATTTGAACTTACCCCCGAGGACATGCCGGCCAGGCTTTGAGGTCTCATGTTGGATCTAAACGTCGATGCCCCAGTACCAGTAGCAAGTGATGTTTTTGAAGGATACTCGAGGGCGCGATCGGACAGAGGCTTGCGCTTGGGATCGGATTGCGATGCTTTGACAAAGTCAGAAAGAGTAGCCGTACGCGTCTCGACTGGTTTACCTGGCTGAGGAATCTCGCGCTTGAGGTTCTTGAGAGCCGATAATGAGCTTGCCGTCGATTGAATGCGGGCGTTGTGCTGCGACTCGTTCCATTCTGTAAGACCTCCTCCTTGTATTGACATCGACAGTGACGAAGGCGCAGGTAGTCGACTCATCTTGGAGCTCCTAAACGACTATCGACAGACGTTGTCAGTAGTTGTGACAAGCTTGGGATCAAATAAACAACATACAGGGTTCTCCTCCATAGTGAAAACAGTGCGCCCGCAGATCAGAAACACGGGAACTAAACTAAGGTATGGACAATAAGGGGTAGTGCAGCACCTCAATGAACCGCGAAGGTTTGTGAAGATAGCAACAGTAAAGGAAGCGAGTTAGTAGCTGCAAAATAGCACACACTCGGTGTTTAGCTCATGGATGGAGCTATTATTATGGTTGATTGTGAGGATCCTGATGCGGGATAGCTTGATTGGAGATTGGCGATGCGAAAGCGTTAATTTGTTTATGTAAACACGTTGCTGGGGCGATGACACGAGGCCGCTTTTGGAGACACCCCACCAAGGAAAGTGATTGGGACGGTTCACATCATGGTTATCAAATCGGATAGAAATGCTACGTTTCAATCTAAGACAAAGGTGTATTCAAACTTTCGAGCTGCTTAACTATGGTTCACAGTTCAGTTCGTCACCAATTGTAAAGCGTCCCGGCCAAACGCTCCTCTGGTGTTGGTTATTCTTGCAGGGCCACAGCCCAAGCGTCTAAGATACCGGTACTCGACACCACCAGAGAATAATTCTATCTCTCCTTACCCAAAGCTTCCGTATTTCCTATCATGATCGGAAAGGTTGATATGCACCATGATGAGCCAGCATAAGTTCTCCACCTTCGAGTAAAGGTTTGAGATGGTGAACGTACCGACTCAGTATTCTGCCTACCGCTCAAATTTATGTATCAGAAACTCGTTAATATGATATCCAATTAACTATTAACCCATAAGCTGGCCACAACAGAGAGTGAGCAGATGCAAAAGACTTACAATGCCATTCATCAGGTTAACCTGTAGCACAGCCTAATCCAAAAACGTCGCCGTTTCCGCTGACTCAGCCCACACAGCTCCCCAAGCTCAAAGTTCCAATGTGGGCGCCACATATTCATTCATATTCACATGTCATCCTCATCCATGACATGACGTTTAAACAGATGCGCTGTCGCAGAATCTGACCTCGCAACGCCGTCTCATTAGTTCTCACCTAAATCAACCGGATCGCATCATTCTCTCGTTGCGAGTATTCATAAAGCGACAGCTTTCATGTCTCGATAGCTCTCAACCCCTCCACTTGTCCTCTTTGTCTTACACCACGCGAGCAAACCAGCAGAATGGAAAAGTACAGCCAATTCCGCGATCGAGGTAAATTTTGCCCCAGACATTGTGATATTTCACATGCTAATACTGTCTAGCGACGGGCATTGCGCCCTTTCTTCCCGTCTCAACACCCGTATCCATTGTCGCAGCATTCACCCACGCCGCTCTATTCCTCTTCCGCCTGCCGTTCTTCATCGCCTACTTGCTTGGCTATTTCCTCTTCTTCCACTTCCTCCCACTGCCCGTCATCTTTAGAAAAGTTGCACTATGGGGTTTGATGGCCATACCAGGAATATGGTGGGTTGACCTCCAGCTTGATGGTGTCAAGCGTGGCACCCTCGCCGACCAGCCCCGCGAACGATTCCCGCACCCAGGCTCCGTTATTGCTGCCAATTTCTCGAGTCCCATCGATGCCATCTACCTCGCGGCCATATTCGACCCGATCTTTACTATTTCCTATCCCGACACTCGCCGCGTGCAGCAGGTTAGCTTGCTAGGTGCTGTCCTAGCAGCCCTCTCGCCCGTACGAACTGGTCCTCCCAAGAACGCCAAACTCGTCGAGATCAAGGACATTCTGGCCAACAACCCTGGACAAGTTATCGCTGTTTTCCCTGAGTGTGGTACCACCAACGGAAAGGCAATTCTTCCTTTCAGCCCGAGTATTCTTCAAACTCCTGTCGACGTCCACATCTTCCCCATCAGCATCCGATACACACCCTCCGATGTGACGACGCCTGTACCTGGAAAGTGGTTCCGATTCCTATGGGACCTTCTTTCTCGACCAACGACGTGTATCCGAGTGCGCATTGCTGAAGGACAGATCAACACATCTGCTGCAAAGACAAATGGCATCTCACCTGGCCCTACTGAACTACGTCAAAGAAATAACACCGACTCTGGCGTTTCGGCAGAGGAACAGCGTGTGCTTGACCGTGTAGGTGAGGCTCTCGCTAGACTCAGCCGTGTCAAGCGGGTCGGACTCACGATGAAGGACAAAGCCGCATTTGTTGATGCTTTGAAGGGGAAGAAATAAGCGTAGCGACGGAGGTGATTTTTGATAATGACCAGCGGTGTTGGTTTGACCCATTCCAGAAACGGCTATCTTTTGAGATAAGGCCAAGTTTGGAGTTTGCATTGCAAGGAGCTATCTGGAAGGTTATGCTGTTCTGTTGGTCTGATACCCACAATCGTTTGTGGATTTGCTTTTGGTCTTGGTTCCATTTCTTTCGAGATGCACACTCCACGTTGTAGCTATGTAGTTAGGTAGACTTATCAAGCCCAGAGCATTCTGAATCATATTTATCACGAAGGAGAGGCGTCGAGAAGGCATTGAAAACGAAAACTATTTGGATATAAATTCTGACCCAGAAAAATCTAAATTCGCCTTTTCCGACCTCATAAAAACAAGAATTACATGGTTATATTTTGACAGTATTCTTTGGCTTTCGTGAGCCTTTTAGTTCTTGAGACCACTGTCGGTGACACAGCCCTCACTTGCGTTTCTCACCAGCTGAGCGTACTTGCTGAGAGTACCCTTGGTGTATCGAGGAGCGGGAGCCTTCCATGCCTTGCGACGTCGGGCAACCTCCTCCTCGGGAACAACAAGGTCAATGGCACGGGTCTCCGCATCAATGACGATGGTGTCGCCGTCCTCAACGAGGGCGATGGGACCACCCTCCATGGCCTCAGGGACGATGTGGCCAATGATGAAACCGTGGGAACCACCGGAGAAGCGACCGTCCGTGAGAAGGGCAACGTCCTGTCCAAGACCAGCACCCATAATAGCAGAGGAAGGCTTCAGCATCTCAGGCATACCAGGGCCACCCTTGGGACCATCGTATCGGATGATGACAACAGTCTTCTCACCCTTCTTGATCTCACCAGCCTCGAGGCTGGTGATGAAGTCGGGCTCGGAGTCGTAGACACGAGCCTTACCCTCAAATCGGAGACCCTCCTTACCAGTGATCTTACCAACACAGCCACCAGGGGCCAGTGAGCCACGGAGAATCTGGATATGACCGGTAGGCTTGATAGGGTTGCTCAGGGGTCGAATGATGGTCTGCTCCTCGGGGAAGTTGGGCATGTCCTCAACGTTCTGCTTCATAGTCTTGCCGGTAACGGTGATACCAGAACCATCAATGATACCCTCCTTGATAAGGAACTTGAGAAGAGCTGGAGTGCCACCAATCTTGTGCATATCGGCCATGACCCACTTTCCGGAGGGCTTCAGGTCGGCAAGGAAGGGAGTGCGGTCCGAGACCTTCTGGAAGTCCTCGATGTCGAGCTTGATACCGACGGAGTCGGCAATGGCAATAAGATGCAGGACAGCGTTGGTGCTGCCACCAAGGATGGTGGTGACGATCATGGCGTTCTCAAAGGCCTGGCGAGTCATGATGTCACGGGGTCGGATATCCTCCTTGAGAATGTTACGAATAGCAGGTCCAACCTTTTCGCACTCGGCCTTCTTGCTAGGGTCCTCAGCAGGGCTGCTGCTGCTACCAGGCAGAGTAAGACCAAGAGTCTCAAGGGCGGTAGCCATGGTGTTGGCAGTGTACATGCCACCACAAGCACCACCACCAGGGCAGGCATTTCGGATAATATCGAATCGCTCTTCCTCGGTAATCTCTCCGGTGATGTATTGACCGTAGGCCTGGAAAGCAGAGACGATATCGATAGACTCGCCTTTCTTAGTGCAACCAGGACGAATTGTACCGCCGTAAACCATGATGCTAGGGCGGTTGACACGGCCCATAGCGATAGCAACACCAGGCATGTTCTTGTCGCAACCGGGCAAGCTGATGTTTGCGTCATACCATTGGCCGTTCATGACAGTCTCAATACTATCGGCGATAATCTCTCTGCTCTGTAGCGAGTATCGCATACCGGTGGTACCCATGGAGATACCATCAGACACTCCAATGGTGTTGAATCGGTAGGGAATAAGGCCAGCCTTGGCAACAGACTCCTTGACGACGGCAGACAGATCCATGAGATGCATGTTACAAGGGTTACCCTCGTACCACACGGACGAGATACCGACTTGAGCCTTGTTCATGTCATCCTCAGAGAGACCAGTAGCGTAGAGCATGGCCTGGGAGGCACCCTGGGCCTTGGGTTGGGTGATGTTGGCGGAAATCTTGTTGATCTTGTCATCGGCACGGAGGGCGGAAGCAGAGAAGAAGCGACTATGAACAAATAAAAATCAGTATCCAAATACATCTTGAAAATGAGTAGCACGTCGTGGATCAATGGCGATAGCGAGTTAACTTACCCATGGCTTCGCGCAGAGAGGGGGAAAGCTCCCACAGCTCTCGATCGCAGCAGTGACCGGGAAAGCATGATGGCGACTTGAGAAAGAAGCAATGTTCAATTGAAGCTTCAACGACAATCTCAGAAGTCACAGCGTGCGTGTGATCAAATACCACGTATCACCCAGCGAACCCGGATTATAGTAAAGCGGTGGTGAGTTTGTGGATTTCTCTGGCTTAGCTGCGATGTCGGCTGCCCTTTTGACCAAAATTTCCCGTTCCCTGTGATCTTCCCTGTGACTTGGGCATTCTCCCCCAGGCGAGTACTCCCCCGCATGACAATTCGAGCGCTATAATTGGTCATATCGGAGCCCCCAGAAGCCCCGCAGTGATGATGTCCCGCCGGGGAGAGTGCTCCAACTCCGAAGGAGGCTCAAGCGTTTTGTCCACTTCAACCAATAAATCCACCAAAAATCGTGTGATCAAAGCTCTGGATGCAAGAGAAATACGATGATCTTCATATTTTCAGCTCAATATTGGAGAGTATGTCATATGAGGATACCACGATGGCCCAATACTGCATTTCTGCATGGTGGGTTAATACGATAGTAATTCAGTATAAATCAGTCAATGGTCGATATCATTCTTGACAATATTTTACAAGCGACACCGGCGTCTTCACTGATCCCTGCTTCATTAACACACATCATTCACATAACAAACAACAGTACTCTATAAATCGCCGTGCCTTTCTAATTCCTATTTATACTACTCGAATGATATCTCATGTTGTGCTGGTTGGTAGGATGACCTTCTAGGGAAATCCTATGATTTACCATGTCCTTTATCTCTGACGCGACCATAGCCCATCGTTGAACCAGTGTGTGAGATGAAGTCCGTCCAAAGCTATACCGACGAATCAACCCTGAAGTGCAACACGCTCCAGCCTGTCCAGTGACTCCTTGATAGTTTTAGAGATGTCCACGATATACTCAAATGCGAAAACCTCGTAGTGGTGCCCATCAATGTCCTCTACCTCAGCGAATAGATTCTTGTCATACATGTCCCATCCAAGGTGTCGCTCACTGCGGCTCATATCCACCAGATCAGGCCCATCGCCTTCCATAGGCACCGGCTTCCTGGCTCGGAGGAGATGACATCGGGGCCGAGGTGTAGCTCCGTTCCAGATTGGGGGATCCCAAGCCTGGATTTTGCGTCGCGCATCGGCCATGGCAATGTCGGCGAGGATCTGGTTCTTGTTCCTCCCCTCTTTCGCACCCTCGCCTGGCCTTTTGCGGTTTTCGCTTGAGAACCTTTGTGGGTAGATTGTGTCGACCATGAGAATGCCGATGACTTCGATGTTGGCATTGTCAGTGTCGAGCTGCTTTGCAATTTCAAGACTCAAATGGCCACCCATGCTCCATCCTCCGAGAAGAAGTCGGATCTTTCCCTCTGCATTGAGTCGCTTGGGGAAGTCGGGCTCGTCGACAGCCTTCTTGATGAAGCCACAGTAGAGGCGGGCCATGTCGCTGAGCTCGCCTTCGAAAGGTTCGCCACTGCGGAAGCTGGGGTTATGAATACCGTAGACGGGACGACGAAGAGGTTCCAGACAGTGGTAGGAGAATGTAGTACCGCCGCCATCGTGCATGAGGAAGACGGGGACTGCTTGGCCGGCTTGCCAGTCCGCAGGCTGAATGGTCTCAGGGTTGACGTCCATGATTGATGTCTAGTGAGATGATTGATGAGTTGTAACAAGTAGTCTTGCTTAGTTCTCTTGCTTGGTTCTCTTGGTTGAGTGACTTGGTGAGGTTGAGGTAGAAGCTTGGTACACAGTCGACCCTTATATATCCCAATTTCTATTGTGCAAACACTCCATATGACGAACAATAATTCGCTCAAACGCTTGGAAACAATGTTCCTCGCCAAACACAAGAAAAGGCAGAAGAGCAGAACACCAAACAGTCTAATGGTATAGGGTGAACAGACAACAAACAAGATAGTACAACCGTGCTACTGAAGCCAAGATGAAAGACGGAACGGCGTTCGTCGGTGCTTATCGACGGTGACAGCTCAACGGCAATTGTGGGGCCGTGAGTGAAAGGCCGCCGGTCGGAGAGCTTGGACAAACAGTGAACTACTATGTAATACATCTTTTTATAATCATGTAAATCGTGATTGACTGTTGTTCACGTAAATTTTATCTTGCTATCTTACAGATTTTGCTAATTAGTATTCCCTCCCCTCAATGGGCTCAATCTGAGGCGACGCCAAGTATCCTTGTAACCTCCAAAGGAGCATATGTAGACTTCGCATGCTTAAACTCCTATGGTCCGTCAATATCAAGATATCATGGTCGTTGAAAGCGCTAGACTCGCTTCTCAATCTCTCGAGCTCTTCCTCTCCAAGAAGATATCGCAAGTCGTGGACTACGACCTTACTTCCATAATTAGCGCCCTCCACGTCAAGAGTCGCGTAACTATTTGCATCCTGCATATCCTCATTCGGGATATATAGTATGGATCCACGACCAACGTGCTTCTTAGCCTCTTCCCAGCTCTTAACTGGGGCAATGAATTTGTCTGGTTGCTTTCCTTCTCTATCACTGCGTGTACTGAGGGTATCAACGGCCAGACGTCGCAGCATCTTGAGCAGCACGTCGCCCATATCAGGTCGGAAGACCTTTTGGTTATTAGTGCGAAGGGCCGCTGTACCGCTACGAGCTGACATCCTGGATTGGTAGTTCTTCCGTCTACCAATCATATCGATCACGCTCTTACGCGCCAGGGCATAAGAAACAAAAGGCGCTCGAAATCTTGGATCTCTGTCGTCTTCATAGGTGGCAAGTTCGTCTTCTCCCCGTGCTTCATCAGCAGCTGCAGCTTGGGCCCTGGCTTCCGACTCGGCTTCTAATACTGCCCCAGCCTCTCCTGCTGATTCGACTTGTGCATTCGTCTTCTGAGCTGCGGGGGTAAGTTCCTTAGGTACCTCCCAAACCTGCTCTTTGGAACCTGCCTTTTGGTCGTGCCTAACCCGGTTTCCAGGCCTGAAGCCTTCATCGATATGCCGTGGCATAACCCGCTCGAAATTTAATGGACCTGGCGCGAACCACGCGTTCGTCTGCTCCGGGTCTGGATGCTCGACCAGTTCGAAGTCTTGCAGGAAGTATCGGGGAAGAATCGTGTTTGTATTCTTGCACCATCGCATTGGCGACCTCAATGCTTCCGCTACCAACAGTGTAAGTCATCAAAACATCCCCTTGGAATCATGTATGATAAGTACCGTATGGGTTATTTGAAAGCTTGATCCGAAAGGCGCCCGATATTGGTGTCGGCTCTGCCTTTTTAGGCCGTCGTCTTTTATCAATCCATCTTGGGTCCATCAGCGGAGATATTGGCAATTCTCCAGCATCTGTTTTGATAGTTCGCGATTCGGGATTGATTTTCACACGTTTGCCAGCCTCCATGCGACCAAGTTCCGATTCTATTTGTTCGAGGAGGGCTGCCCGATCGAGAGCGGCTTTGTTGTATGAGGTCCATCGTTTTTGGCCGTCTATCGCCAGTCGGGAGTTGCAAAGGCGACCGGCGCAGGCCTTTGAAAATATATGCATGGTGGCTCGAAGTGTTATGGCCGGTACATCATTCGTAGTGTTGTGTTTGTGGCGTAATGTCGCAGAATGGTAGATAGAAGACCAAGCTATTCGTATTTCACTGGGGTTAAATTGTTATCGATAAGCTGCCACGAGCTACGTAAAGCTTCCCCCACCACTTCCGCCCCGGTCCCGGTCCGTCAACATCACCATCTACATACCATTAGCATCATGTTTCTACGCCCAAGGACGTTACGCGTATTGTCCCGCGTATCGCAGCAGCATGTGAGAGCCTTTGGTTTCTCGAGCTCCTCCGGACAACCACCAATGCCGCCAATGGCTAACATTCCCATGCCTTATATCGAGGAGTCGTCGGTAAGCTACATAGTTCCACATGCGATCATCTCTGCTAACAAGTTCAGGCTGCCGGCAGGAAAACATGTCCGTTGAGAGCAAATGACAGACTAGATCCAATAAACTGACGAATTTTAGGGGATATTTTTTCCAAGCTACTGCAGGTTGGTACAATCTCTTCCCATCATGACTTCATTGTTGACCCTACCAGGAACGCATCATCTGCCTCAACGGCGAGGTCAATGATTACATGTCCGCCTCGATCGTCGCACAACTTCTCTGGCTCGAATCAGATACCCCCGAAAAGCCTATAACGATGTATATTAACTCTCCTGGTGGTTCTGTTACCTCAGGTAGGCGCACTTCCCCATTTATCACGATCGACACTTACAAGACGCTTAGGAATGGCAATATATGATACCATGACATACATCAAGTCACCAGTATCAACCGTATGTATCGGCGGCGCCGCGTCGATGGCCGCCATCCTTCTCGCAGGAGGTGAAGCCGGTAAACGATTCTCTCTGCCTCACAGTTCCATCATGATCCATCAGCCACTCGGTGGTACCCGAGGTCAGGCATCCGATATTATGATTTATGCGAACCAGATTCAAAAGACGCGAGAACAATCCAACAAGATCATGCAGTATCATCTAAACAAAGCTAAGGGTCACGACAAGTATTCACTGGAGGAGATCAACGATCTGATGGAGCGAGACAAATACTTGACGCCAGAGGAGGCTCTTGACTTGGGCGTTATTGACGAGATTCTGACAAAGAGACCCGAATCAGAGCAGGATAAGGAGAAGAAGGATACAAGTGAGACAGAGACAAAGGAGGGGGGTTCCGATGCACCCAAGACGAGCTAAAGACATGGGCCAAGGGTTGAATATGTCATATTTCCAAAGGGTGATGTTTGATATATCCTTGGAGCCTCACTCGAAAGTTTACGCTTCTGTTTGATTCAAGGTTTGAGTGATTTTGTACAAGATATAACTCGTCTAGCATAAAGGGTAGTACTGATTGAGCCGTTTGTATTGGAGTCTATAGCGAGACGCAAGCTTCGATTGTCCCACAGGTAGAGAGGACAACTTGATCTCGCATGCTTGTTCTTTTGGTCATCGAATCGAGCACTATGACTCAACAATAAGGTTATTGGAGGAATAAATAATCAAGGTATACCGAACAACTTGCACGCATTCATGTTCCAAATTTGCTATGTACTGGCTAAGTTCATATGTACTGAAGAAAGAGAGTCCTCACTCATAAAATGCAGCCAGATCATCCAATACTATATCATGGATGACCTAGTTATGATCAATGCGGAATACTGCAATATCATGCTTCTCCAACTTTGCTTCAACAGTCCTGCCCTTGCCTTTGGCGCCAGTCAGGAGCTCTGTCCATGAGTAATCCATGTCCTTGAGCCCAGGAACCTGAGAGAGGCTAAGCTTGGCATTCATGCTATCCTTGCTAGCAACAATGGCGACAACTGTGCCTGTTGACAGAGGGCCTGACCAGTAAGGGTAGATTTCGTTGTTTCCTTTGGCAGGAGTTCCGGCAGGAGTGAAGGGCACAGCAGGCTTGGAGAGGGAGTCTTGGTTGACTGCCAGTAGACCCTTGACAGAAAGTATTAGTACGCGCGCAAAGAGGAATATGATGATGGTTAGAGGTACCTTGTTTGTGATGAGCTTGATCTCCTCGGCGTTAAGCTTGGTCATGTCTGTTCCCAGGATGATAGGAGACTTTGTGATAGCCCAGATTCCGAAATGGGTTCGCTCTTCGGCAGGAGTCAAAGCACCATTGGCAAGAATCTATCTATTGGTTAGCTCTGGTACATTCTGTAACCCCAGAAATGAATCGAGACTCACCATCATATCGAGGTCATTGTAGCGACCTGGCTGGGTGTACTTCAGTATAGGCGCAGCCTGGTTGGCAATGCGAACAACGTCCTCCCATTTACCCCAGTTGTCGACACTCATTCGCCACATGTGGCCGACCTGAGCACCCCAAGTCCACACCTCATCGTAACCCCAGTTGCAGAGAGAGTAGAGAATGTCCTTTCCTGTGGCTCGGAGAAGGTCCCTCATCTTCTCGTATCGAGGCCTGGAGTTAGGGGCTTGGGCATCCGGACAGGTCTGGATTTCGGCGCCATTGCCTGTGTTGCAGGGTGTGTAGCAGTTGTCGTACTTCCAGTAGTCAACACCCCAGCTGGCAAGAAGGTCTGCATCTTGCTTCTCATGGCCTTCGCTGCCAGGATAGCCTGCACAAGTCTTGGCACCACCGTCACCGTACAGGCCAAACTTGAGGCCCATTGCGTGGATCTCATCGGCGACGGGCTTGATACCCCTCGGCCATTTCTTGGGGTCGGGGACCAGATTGCCCTTCGAATCACGCTGCTTTGTAGACCAACAATCGTCAATGTTGACATACAGATATCCAGCGTCCTTAAGACCAAGATCTATGAATCTTTTGGCTGTTGCAAGAGCAACCTTCTCACTAGCAGCGTCACATTGACCCTGGTTCTGGTGACAGTTAGCGATCAATAACGAGAACTAGAACCTGTAGAGCCACTCACCCAACCGTTCCATCCAAGAGCTGGGCGTTGGCCGACTTCTCGAGTGGAAATAGTTTTTCCTGAAGGATGAGCAGCAGCCAACGTGGTAAGAGCCACGACTCCAAGGGACTGAGAGAAAAGCATTGTGAGATCAGGCTTACAACGGATGGCTTTAGAATTCGTTTCAAGTTATGTACAAGAGAACTGCCATATAAAAAGAAATTTGAAAAACAAGCCCATATTATATAGTTATTAGTTGTTGATCTTCAGCGACTATGTACTTCAGCAGGGGTCTGACAATGTGAACTGCCGGTTAATATGAATGCCGAAGGCTAAATGCGTATAAGTGAAACCTCACCCAGAACCATGTCCGAGAAAGACCTGGGATTGGGATTGGGATTGATCAACGAGAAACACGAGACCGGGGATATCATGCGCGTGCAATCAATTGGTGCGGCTGCTGGTAGCTTGTCTTTCCCCAGCTTCTCTAGATGAAAGGGTGCACTTTGTTTCATTTTGTTCTTCCGAGTGTGGCGGTTACCGGATCTGACGCCGAATGCTACCTTCCTTGTTGTTTCTTGTAAGAAAACATTCCATGCTAGGTATGAAGTAGATCTTCCTATTGCATGGGTTCTCCTCATTGAATACTGACTCTCGAGAATTAATTCGAGCGGCAAACCATCAACCTGGCTCATACCTCATAGTATAGAACGCTTTAATTATTCCGTGGCAAGCGAGCCAAACATATCTTAACAAGCATCAACCCTGTAAGAAAGGTGGTTCAAATTCCACGACACCAGATCGTGGCGTTAAGTAAGTATTGCCTTGATCAATGAGGTCGAGATGAGGTATTGGTCAAGTTGAGATACTGGACCCATATGGTTAGAATCTTGACGAGGATACGATGAGAATGACTTGAGCTTCGATATCATCTACGTCGAAGTATCGAACATCCTATATTCCTTTTCTTTTCTATCATATTTGAGTTGAAAGCGCGGTGTTGCTTTGAGTCAAGTCACAAATCAGAGACAACTTTTCGAAAGACAAGAGAAGCTTTTACTCACTAACTTTTCCGTCATGGCCATGATTTCAAAAGTGTATTATCAGGAGTTGATTCAAACGCTCAATTGCACAAAGGATATAATTACATGAGAAACACGATTCTCCCTATCCCTTGTCAAAGAATTGTATAGTTCTAGGGCGGGTGTTTGGTAGTCCAAGTTCTATCTGGGCTACCCTATCATTGTTTTCCGAGAAGCTCGGCTTTCAATTTAACGCCTGACGTCAGCTATTCCGTACCCCACCAAAAAACTGCCCCACGTACCCCTCCATGATGATGGTACACAGTTGGGAGAACTGCTCCTGAAGATCGTTTTGGCCGATCAGTAAAAAAAAGTTGTTACTCCTTTACAATTTCTCTGTGTAAAGATAACATCAAAATGGAACACGATACCAAGACTCGTACGTCCTCCTCGACTCTGCGATCGAACACGACTGACTCCACGAACAGCACAATACCGAACAAGCGATCCCAACTCGTTCGCGAGCGAATCGGTCAGAAAGCGATGGCCTGTAATCCTGGTAAGATGGAAAGATATGTCGCATACCGAATCGACGACTGACCCGATATAGACCCAAGGAATTGACGATGTTTACCGCGCCGTTACCAAGACTTCCGACCCCGAAAAATTGGCCGAGGGCAAGAAGATCATCGAACAGCTGGCTGGTCTGAAATACGAGGTCGAGCACGATCGCAAGCTCACGTATGATGCACCGCTGTCGCCAATTAAAGAACTTCCCGGCTGACTTTTGTAGTCCCATTCCCGACGATGGATTCACCGAGGAGATTCAGACCTATAACAAGGAGGTCGAGGCTCTAGGTCCCGATGCTCACTGGTATGATGTACCATGGCTCTTTTCTGAGTGCTACCTGTACAGGTAAGTGTATGCAATAGCTATCCACTGGGGATTCTACTCATAAATTGTAGACGAGTCAGCTCCATCTTCCGCCTGAGCGAACACTGGAGATCCTACGACATCTTTGCTCGACAGAAGATGGATACCTTCCGATCATCACGACCCGCAGTTCTTGAGCTCGCGAGCAACTACCGACAACTAGTCCAGCAAATCCGCGAGAACAAAGACGCAGCCCACGACCCCGAAGCCGAGAAGATTCTCTTCCAAGAGATGTTTGAGATTTGTCTCTGGGGAAACGCTACTGATTTATCGCTACTTACCAACTTGACATACGAAGATATCCAGAAGCTGCAGGGTTCTGAGGCTCGTAAGGCGGCCGAGAAGAACATCCTGGTTAACGATCTTCCCAAGGCGTATGAAATCCTCAAGAAGGCTCAATCTGAGGGCAAAAAGGAGCGCCGTGTTGATATTGTCCTTGACAACGCTGGTTTCGAGTTATACGTTGACATGATTCTGGCTGGCTATCTCCTTTCGGCTGGTCTTGCGACCCAGGTTGTTTTGCGACCCAAGTCCATCCCTTGGTTCGTCTCCGACGTTGTGCCCAGCGACTTCAGTGGTCTGTTGAATGCAGTCGCCAACCCTCGCGCTCTTTACGACACACCATCTGAGGACGAAGATCTTCAGGGGAAGAAACCCGAGCCTCTATCAGAAGAGGCGGAGAAGGATCTTCAGTTCCTATTCCAGGAGTGGGCTACGTTTCATTCTGAAGGACAGCTTATCCTTCGACCTAACCGATACTGGACTTATGGCGGTAGTTTCTGGAGGCTGCCTGCGGAGAACCCCGAGTTGCACGAGGAGCTCAAGTCTGCCGAGCTTGTTATCTTCAAGGGCGATTTGAACTACCGAAAGCTCACCGCTGATGTAAGTTACTCTGACCACTTTCGGAAGCACAGCACTGACATGACCATAGGCCGCTTGGCCCGCTACCACGCCGTTTAACGAGGCTCTAGGTCCCATGGGCCCCTCTTCGGGCGTCAATGTTCTTTCTCTGCGAACTTGCAAGGCTGATGTTGTGGTTGGTCTCCCAGAGGGTAAGGATGAGGAGTTGAGGCAACTTGAGGGTGGCGGTGGTGACTCTGGTGCGCGAAAGTGGGCATGGAACGGCAAGTGGGCTGTTGTGAACCTCTCTCAAGGCCACTAAAGGAGGAAGTAATTCGGCAAATTCCCTTTTGATTATGATGATAGATCTTGGTTAAACGTATAAAACGGCACGATAGAAGTCAATAGTCAAACATTCCTGGATAATACCCACTGGCTTCTTTTCACAAGTCAACTGAGAGCACCAGCTGATATCCACCGTTATTCTTGGAGAAGGTGAGTAAGGCGCAACTAATCTTACAATATCCAGATATCTAGATGATACATCCAATTTGTTTGTCATATCTGCCTTAGATACTACACCATGCTTCAAGCGAACGGCTTCTTGGTATTGGATTGTCGCATTGTTCGTCATTATTCATGGCAAATGGACAATACTGAAAGCAACAGGGTCAAACAGACAGGCTATTGAGCAAGGTCAATAATGTAGGTGAAACGATGGGATACAGTCACTTGTAAAAGTCCTCCAACGACCGGCAGTCAGATATAATCCCTAACAGCCTAAGACTTACGTCGCCACCGAACTCCATCCTTCATCTAACATTGAAACCACGGGGGATCCCTGTTTGTTCATGTTCTTTTTGTTCTTAGCTCCAGCCTACTTCTTATTGTGATCTGCTGCTCCAGAGTGAGTAGCCACTCGCTTGGACTCTTCCTGTGCATCGTGGGCGGTGATGTCACGATCCTGTTTCGCTTCTATCTGTTTGAGGATATCAGCATGAATGGAGTGGGGTGTACGGGCGCCATTATTGCAAACGCGGTCCTAAAAGTAGGCATTAGAAACCTTTGAGCATCGTGTTGTTCAGGAGTCATTATACCTGATGAGCCGCAAGACGGCCGTCATGATACTCATGTGAACACCCTTCAGCGTTGGGTCGTGCAGCGAAGCATTCGTGTGCAGAAGCTAAAGACTGGGAAGCTTTAAAAGCGCGATCAGTGGGAGTATAGGAGGAAGTAAGAGGGGAACCAACGATTTGTAGTGCCTTGGAGGGGGCCTTCGCCCTTAGCAGTAGGTGAGGAGGCTTCCCACTGGTTGAGCACTTCTTTGGTAGGCATGGCGATTGCTTTGGAGAGTGAGATAGGTTCTTGAGTAAATTTATTAAGACTCTGAAGCTTAGTTTGATCCAGTATAGATGAATGGGTGTTATGGTTTAGAGGTTGGAGGATGCAAAGTCTGAGGAAAGGACAGCCGAGTGATCATGTCTTCAGCGTGAGGCCTGACGTCACCTGAGCGTACAATAAGCTTTAAGGATCTGAGAAAGTCACCTGGAGGGTTTATGTGTGCATCGTGATTGTATTTGTACAACGTAAGGAAATAGACGCAGGTGGTTGTATATTGGCTTTTGGTGTGCTCGGTGTAAGTCGAGCTGAGATACCTAGGCTGGGGAGCATTAATCACGAAAGATTGGAGGATTCCATACACTAGACACCAGAATACATTACTAAAAGTATTTGAGGAAGAATATACGACACAGAAAATAATGATCATTTCGTGGTAGAATACCCTGAGAACAAAATGAAGTTTGTGCCGATAGCTAGACCGCGCGCCAAGCCGTCTGACAGAGCCAGACTGACACACTAACAAATATTATGTATAGATAGTGCTTGGCGTGTCTCCGATTTGATGTCAAATTTGCATTAAAAACACAAATTCTATAATTATTCTTATGTTATGTAATGTTATATTAGAAAATGGCCTGCTTATGTTCATGGTGTAAGTAAATATTCATCATTCAAGCCACGATTTGCTGAGTCTTTCCTTGTTCAGCTTTCAAACGCGCCCCGCAAATGGGATGGGCTTCTTTCGCGTCAGGTGACGGCTTTAACTTCCTCATTCCGCTATAACAATGAGCTTCTTCCGTCAACAATTATAAATATTACCGAATATCCAATTAAATGCAGCTGCAATGGATATGAACAGTGGACGGCCTCTCATTCCTCGCCTCCCTAGCGGTGCGACTCCGCAGAGCCACAGCACGTCCAATACACGATCCACAGCATCGGCAAGAAGGAGCATCCGCTCGCGCGAAGGATGTTTAACATGCAAGTACGTTTAGAAGTCTAATTTCCGAGTTAAATCTAACTCTATCCAAAGGAGACGAAAAGTCAAATGCGACGAGCAAAGACCCAGGTGCTCTCACTGTGAAAGGCTGAACATGGAGTGCAAATGGCGACCTCAGGCACGATCAGGTGTTCAGAAAAGACAAGCAGCTACCACCGAGATTCTTGATCAATCGCTAGAGCAGAGCTTATCACCAACAACAGATACCTCGCCAGGAACCTCAGTATTTCAGCCAGGCCACGCAGTAGATGAAGTCTTTGACTATGCAAGTTTTATGTGGGACTATGGTGATTTCTGGCAACAGGCTTCACCTGGAGCACATCAGAATCAGGGGCTAGAATCAAATATGCTGGTAAGTTTTAGGCCAGGAGACATTACCTTACAAGTGTTTACTGATATGACTAAGACGGCTCAATCACAAATTACATTCCCAGACAGGACAGCTTTTGCAACACCGCTTCCAGCGCCTTCACTAGTACAGAGTAACGACAGTCAGGACAGGGCGATTGGAGATGGGAGTGAAAGGTTGATGGACTTCTTTGCAAGCTCCGTCAATCCCCCCATTATCTCCGAGGTAGAAACGCAGAAGAAATGGGTTACAATGCGGCAAGCTGTCATCGAAATGGCCAAAGTCTCCCCCATGGTTCGACACGCGATTATGGCCTTTTCGAATTTCCTCCTTTCTAGAAAAGATGGCAACTGGACTATGAGCGACGAGGACCACTACCAGCGTGGAGTCACAGAAGTTGCGAGCTATGATGGCACGCCAATGTCGGAACACAGCCCTGCTCGGGAGTACCTCCTCGCTGCTCTGTTTTTCCTCAGCTATATCGATATCTTGGAGACTCGCCTAGATGCCGCACATTCAAATCTGAAGCGTGCATACACGCTCTTTGAAGCAAGTGACAAGCATGGTTTGACGTCAGTGGAGAAGCAGTTGCTTCTATGGATTCGGCTTCTCGATGGGCGAGCCGTATCAGCGGGAGGTGACGGTTTGTTCTTAACCAAAGGCGATGAACTTCTCCTGGTTGAAGCATCACCGGCGAGCTTCGATGGCGAGCCTGACGAGGTTCACAAGAGTGACCCTGCAGATGACATTGAAGATGTGCTGTTCCAAGTATTGTACCAACCTGGTGTTGTATTCTACCAAAAGGTCCAAAGCTTCATGGGTAGGATATCCAAGATCGACCGATGGCATCGATCGCGGGGTACGGTTGAAGACGAGATCGAAGTCATGAACATCGGTGCTGTGATAGCGGCCGATTTGCGAACACTTTATGAGCAGCGTCCACCACTCATGGACTTTGCCGTGGCAGGTAAGTTGACAGAGCCTCATGTTTCGAAGCACCTAGCTTTTGTCATCACACGAGCATTTCGGACATACCTGTCAAACTACTACGCCAGCAAGGTTCACCTACACCGCGTTGCCTACAAAAGCCTTCCATTGACAAAGGAGGCGTCTGAAGCTTTGGACCAGATCCGCAAACTTGCTCGTCAGATTGTGGCAGATCTGGATCCTGAGGATACTTTACCAGTCAACATGTTGTGGCCATTGTTGATGCTAGGCGTGGAAGAACAGGATGCCAACGAAAAGGCGTGGATAAGAACTCAAATTCTTAGGATGGAGAAAGTTGCTGGCAATGCACGCATTACAGCGCAGGTGCTGGAGGAGGTTCAGGCCCGACAGGATGCTGCCAAGACACGGATTGATATTCGGTCTGTGATGCATGCCGTTTTCAACTCATGCTTTGCCATTGTCTGAGTTATTGGAGACAATTTCGGGTTCCCACGGCTTGCGCTCTTACAATTGCGAATTTGCGATGACCCGATCGGCACGGATAGCATTTACCAACAATACTTACCAGTCATTCGCGACTCGACTGACGCCACAACTCGCTTGAATTCCCGACCTACAAGCTAGCTCAGTGCCTGACTCGAATGAACTACCAAAGTCACGCGACGTATCATGAAAATGATGAACCGAGAACCTCTCGAGTTGAAGGTCGGTTCGTGACTCCACCCACACCTGCCGAACCGATCGGATGTGGATGTGGTCTCCAACTTCCCCCGCACGAAGCTAAAGTGGATGAAGCTGGGGACAACTCTCGGCATTCATGACAACTGAGATGCCATGATGTTCTACGAATCGCTGCCTTGGGACGTGGCATAGTGCTGTTGGTTCCGATGGACGGCCTGCGAGACAAAGTGTACTCCACAAGTCGGGCGTCGGATGTGTCGCAAATCCTTCGATCTTCTGATCATTTATCTTAACAATTGGTTCTCTCCTACTCCAATCTTGTCTCTCTTCATACCAACTTCTCACCATCTGAACACTCAACATCCCATTCTTCAACATCAACCTATTCAATATGGGCTCAATCGTGACAAAGGGCAAGGCCTTCCCTCCTGGAATTCATGTTCCGTCTTTGACTTGGTTTGGTAACGATGCCAACCAAGAAATTGATTGGGACACTCAGAAGAAGCACATTGAGTTTCTGGTAAATTCTGGTCTTGACGGCAGTGCGTATACCCAAAGTTCCCTACAAAGACTCAACTGACAGACGGTAGTCGTTATCGCTGGAACAAACGGCGAAGCAGTAACACTTTCACCGGCCGAGAAGTCACAACTGGTCCGAACTACACGCGAAATCGCAACCTCACTTGGTCGTCCCGACATTACAATCACATTGGGCACCTCGTCACAAACCACCCGGGACGCCATAAATGAGACAAGACTGGCCAAGGAGGCAGGTGCCGACTTTGTCCTTGTCCTAACACCGAGCTACTTCCATTTTGCCATGACTCAAGATGCCATTGTTGCTTTCTTCGAAGAACTTGCTGATGCAAGCCCTGTTCCCGTCGTAATCTACAACTTCCCTGGTGTCGTGGCTGGTCTCGACGTCAACTCGGAGATGCTAGAGCGTTTGGCTCAGCATCCCAATATTGTTGGTGTTAAGCTCACATGTGGCGGTATCGCAAAGGTTGCCCGCGTGACAGCTCAATTCAAGCCCGAGGACTTTTCCGCCCTTGCTGGCCAAAGCGACTGGCTTGTTCCCGCTATGGCTGTGGGCGCAACAGGTACCGTCACTGGTGTCGCAAATTTGTATCCTAAAGTCTGCCTGCGTATCTTTGATCTATACAAGGCCGGCAAGACCAAGGAAGCTGAGGTTGCGCAGCTTGAGTTGGCCAAGATGGAATGGGGATTTGCCAAGGGCGGCATCAATGGTACCAAGTGGATCGTGGCTAAGCTTCGAGGATACCCCCTCGATAGCTGCCACTGCCGGAAGCCATATCCCCAGTATAACGATGAGAGTAAGAAGGACTGGATCTTCAAGGTGGTTGAGCCTCTTTCGGCTGTTGAGAAAGGTCTTGGTAAGAGGGGAGCGGATATTTAGATGGGTGTTTTATGAGAATGCAATTTAGACACAGCATGGAGTATACACTACAATACTACGAACTCTTTTACAGCGCATTCTTTAGGTTATCTGCAATAAGGAATATTTATTGACCTGTGCTGCCTCGCCAAATGAACGACATTAATGCGTTGTATGCACCAGTCTGCTTGTTGAAGGGAAACCACCATACACCCGCGGGTCATCTGCTCTCATGAAGTGAAGATTGATGCGACTAAACAATATCAGCTATCGGCTATTAACACGACGAACATCTGCCCATCAATCGCATAAAATAAAAGATTGGTCATATGATAACTCGAGTATATCATCGGCCTAGTCAACCCGTTCCCCGATGCCCATCCCCGCATCATCAACCCATCCAATCGCCTCACTCCATCGCCTCGGCTCGCATGTCGGGTCTGTCAAGACTCATGATGGGAAACCCCTGCACGCATGCGATCCACACAAAAAACATGTTTGTACCCTCGTCGTTTCTCCACACCATCCCCGGATTCTCGTTCCCCACGCCCCCCAGGTTTTACAGTTGGAGAGAACCATGGGAAAGGAATATATATCCATTGGCCTCTGCCGGGGGTTGAGGAAATTGTAACAAGTCAAGGATCACTTTTTTATACATCGGTTGATATCAATCTTGCATTTACACCTCCACTTGCCCTTGTCGTTGTCTTTTGGCAATTCTAAAGAGATTCATCATGGGTGGCTTTCGCGCTGTGGAAGATCGACCTACGCCTAAGGAGGTATACAACTGGCGGCTATACACCGAAGCTGCTATCATTGCTACAGGATCGCTGCTGTAAGTATCTATCTCGGAATCGGGTGTTCGGTTCAATCACTGATGAATAAAGGTTTGGCTACGATTCTGCCTTTGTAGGCACCACAATTGCTCGCGATAGCTTCAAGCGCGACTTTAACATCCAGCCAAATGAGTCGGCTGATATCTCGAGTAACATCACCGCCACCTTTCAAGCTGGTGCCTTTTTCGGCGCTATCATTTGCTTCTTGAGTATGGGTTACTCATCATTTCAACAACAATGATTGCTAATACGGGTTCTGAACAGTTACTGAGAAGATTGGTCGCAAGTGGGCTCTTCAAGCCAATGTCGTTGTGTTTCTCATCGGCGCCATCTTGATGACGGCCGCCACCCATCAGCTATCTTATATCTGTAAGTCACCCTCTAACGCAATGTCAAGATATGTCTAACCCGCTCAGACGCCGGTCGTGCCCTCACAGGAGTCGCATGTGGTGCCATCACCGCCACAGTCCCCAGCTATATCGCCGAACTCTCCATCGTTTCCATCCGTGGTATCCTAACCGGTCTTTTCGAAGTAACCTACCAAACCGGCTCTTTAATCGGATTCTGGATCAACTATGGCATCAACCAGAACATGGACCCCTCCTCTGCGGCGGCATGGCGTGTCCCCATGGCAGTTCAGATCATCCCCGCTGCTATTCTGTTCGTTGGTGGTTTCTTCCTTCACGAGAGTCCTTTGTGGTTGATGCGTAAGAACCGCGAGGAGGAAGCGACACAGGCTCTTGAGAGTCTTCGCCAGATCCCCCGCGATCACAAGTGTAAGCCAAGCCTAACTGACATACTCTAGGGAGTTGAGCTAATTGTTTGTTAGATCTCCAAGAGGACCTTGATATGATCCGAAAGCGCCTTGTTGATGAGGCTCGAGTTGCTAGTCGGTTTGGAACTGGACCTTGGGCTCTTTTCCGAGGTGCTATCTCTGAACTCACTCGCAAGGGAATGCGAAACCGCGTTATCCTCGTGTTCTGCTCTTTCGCTCTGCAGAATATGTCTGGTGCTGCTGGTAAGTTTAACATTACTCCTTACTGAGACAGAAACTGACGCATATCTAGCTATTAACTACTACTCCCCGACTCTTTTCGGCTCGCTTGGTATCAAGGATGTTGCGCTGTACACTGGCATTTACGGCCTTGTCAAGGGTATGCTCACACGCTTTCTATTGATTAAGTTGCCACTAACTGTTTTGCAGCGGTTGCGTCCATCATCTTCTACGGTGCACTCATTGACATGTGGGGACGACGAAACCCTACCATCATCTCATCCGCCATGTGTTCAGTTTGTCTCTGGATCGTCGGTGCATATGTCAAGATTGGACACCCTGCTACTATTATTGCCGAGGGCAAGGATCTTTCTCCGTCGACAGCTGCTGGAGGTAAGGCTGCGACAGCTATGATTATGATCTACTCTGTCTTGTAAGTTTGGTTCTTCTCGTAAACCTGGAACACAAGACGCTAATTTGCTGTAGCTGGTCTTTCGGTCTCAATGGCATCCCCTGGATCGTCTCAGCGGAGATCTTTCCCGGTGCTCTCCGTACCTTGACAGGCACATATGCAGCCTGTGTTCAATGGTAAGTCCACATAGCAACATGTTTTATAACGGTGAAACTGACCCTCTTTACAGGCTCACTCAGTTTGCCATCACCAAAGCACTTCCTTACATCTTCAAGTCCTTCGGCTACGGAACCTGGTTTTTCTTTGCATGCTGGATGATCACCGCCACCGTCTGGGCTTTCTTCTTCCTTCCAGAGACTAAGGGAAAGACCCTTGAAGAGATGGATCTCATGTTTGGATATGTCCACGATCGAGCTCCAAGTCAGCATGACGATATGGCGAAGGCTGGAGCACAAGCATCAGTGACCGAGCATAAGGAGGACAGCGTTTAAATATGCGAAACCCAACTACTGTAAACTATATCTTAATCTACTGGGACATCTCCCGCATTCGCAATCCGTCCACAAGGCCCGTTGCTAATCGTGCTACCTCGCCTCACACTCACACTCGCAGAGGTATTGAACGAAGAACCAAAGTTATCCTGGGGATTACATGACTCAGCAATGACAAGTTCGCAGCCACTCTGGAAATTAGACCAAATACAATTCCTCGTTTCATGACATGCCACGCAGCATTGGTAGGGATTGAACGCAGGAATGCCGACTTGGATCTGGTTCCTGGATCCGCCGTAGTTGAGTTGGAAAATCCCATGACCTCCGTTGGCGGTCTTGATGAGATTGTTTGGCGCGCAGGCGGCGAGGACAGCCGTGGTGGCAGCAGTTGTAGTTGTGAAGTCTAACGTAAGTTAGCAAGGTCATTCAAAGCAAGGATTAGATTACAGTACCGTTGCTGATGACCCGACTGGTCCATGTAAATGTCGACGTAGTCAACTCAGTGACAGTATCAAACACAGTAGCATTGACAGTAGCAGTCTCGGTAAATGTGCTCCAAACGGTCGAAGTCACCGTCGTGTCGATAGTAGCAACGCGAGGCTGTCGAGTTACAGTAGTGACGGGAAGGGAAGTTGAACAGGCACTCCGGTTCGCGACAGTTCTGGTAGTAATAGTGAAGACAGTCTGATCGCAAGATACGACGTCAGGCCTAAGGGGAAAGCATCGTTTCACTCCGGGAATATTGTAACGCCCTTGGCTGTCCAAGAGGTATGGCGCACTACGCTTTCTGGCAACATAGTCCGACTGGGATGTTATAGGGACGAAACCAGATGTTACGGGGATGGAAGAGACTGGTCGGAGTGTGAGGGTGAGGGTCATGGTAGTCGTTACTACAGCGGTAGTCATGGCCTCCTCTATATCTGTGACAGTATCTAACAAGCCGTTAAAATGAAAATAGAGCGGTACATCCTCTTTGCTACGCACCGGTCTTCGAAATTGTAGAAGTATCAGTAACTTGAAGAGCCGTGATTGTACTTGAAGTCGCAGTTTGCGTTACAGTCGTCGTAGATGTTTCCCCAAAGATAGTTACCCTGCTGGTAGGACATACTCTGACTAAATTGGTGATAGTCGATCGAACGACATTAGTTGTCGAAAAGGCGGTTCTGCCACCGCAGCCAATGCTCGTTCTGCATGTTTGGGTAACGGAGGTTTGCTGAGCAGTAGCAATGCCTAGAAAGGCATATAGTAGTAGAATAAGAAGCATATTTATGGGTTTAAACATCAGTCTTGATCTTGCTCATCGTAAACGGTCGATATAACCGGGGGAAGACGGTGGATTTGATGATGTTTTGTCTAAGTATCTATTTGTGTCTTGATGTATGCTTTCCCCTCACATTCTGTTTCAATTGACTTTCTTTTGTTAGGTCAAAATGATGTTATCTACAGAGGGGTTCACTCCTTGCAAGCCAATCCAGAGGTTGAGTTTGCGATTGCAAGGTTAGAGTTTTGACAGCTGAGTTTGAGTATATACCAGCAGCTTGGAGGAGCCATCTCAAATTAGCATCGTTCGTCCTGCGGTAAACCGCTGATTCATTAATTACATGCCTACAAATAAGATTTTCTTTGTTCTAAGCGGCATTCCCGGTGGCTATTTTAAGTATCTTCAAGGTAGGTACAAAAGCAATGGTCCCACCCCTAACAACAGAACAAAGAATAAAGAAACATCTTCAACCTGAAACACAACCCAAAGACCTCAAAGACTCTTCTTCTGTTAAGATATTGTTTCATGTTTCAGTACCTAGTATCTAATTAAAGAAATTGTGGCGTTCATGAAAACAAGGTAGGTGGCTACGATAAGTATGTCCATCGACCAGTCCAAATATAAAATATAATATTGCACTCAGATAGACAAGAAGTTCAATAAGAAACATTCAAGATCATATATCTTACCAAATATGGAGACTTTTAAGTTCAACTACACCCAGATCCCCCAATACGATCCTCAGACTACAATGCAGACTATCAACCCAGCTCTGTTGACGCACCAAGCGTCCCACGCTCCCCCATTCACAAATAGACCTTCTAACCCAATCACTGCAACAAACCTTATCGACTCGGCACAAGAGACAATATCATCACCATCTCCATATTCCAAAACTGGAAGAAAAGAATCGTGGATGGGAAGCGTGGGGTTCACAGATCGTTTTACCAGGGGCAGCATGGGCTATGGTCGAACAAGTCGGGACAGCCCGTTGACCTACGAGTCTACGCCTTTGGAGCCTCTGTTTGGCCGCATAGATCATGTGCAACAGCTACCTGCTTCTACTATGGAGCAGGAGCGGGCACCTTTGGGAGATAGGATGGGGGGAGACTTAGCTTGGCTGCTGGGACACCCACAGTCGGGATATGTTGTAGCACCTATGAGAATCATGCACGATGGGGTAGAGACTCTGGGTACACATAATTTGTATATCAGTAGAGGCTTCAGAGAAGGCAGACTTAGAAGTCGCGTATAGATACAGCGACTAGGTGTTGCCTGGATATACAGTCCGGTTGGAGGGCCAATATACTAGACTAATGGGTATCGATCTCATAAGACACATAATTCATAACTCATATCAACGGCTCGAAACTTTCCCATGACCCTGCACTTGAACAAGGCTTATATCATGGCCTCTCTGCGCTTCAGCAAACGGCTGCTTCTTCCAATGCCGTGCAGGAATACCATCCCGAAAGAAGCCGTTGATCTCCTCAATGCTGCGCCCGGTCACTTCTCCGACGCAGAAGTATACATAGGTCAGCGTAACAAAGCATAACCCCGTATAGACGAAGCCTGTCTTGGGACCCAGGTTCGCAGAGTAGTACAGGTAGGGCAGGGTAAAGACGGTAGCCCAAACTGTGACCCAGAAGGATGCTACGGCGACAGCGTAGATTTTGTTGCGGTTTCTCCCCACGGCCATCTCAGAAGCCTTTTGCATGTGTCAGAACGTTGTTTCCTAGAACAAGGTGAGGTACTCACGATAGTCCAGCCAAGAGGACCCCAAGCAAAATTGAAGGCCACAATCTCAATAATTACAAAGCTGATGATCACTTTTCCCACTGCCTCGCTTGGACTTCCACCGGGTATACCCAAACATCCGACTACAAAGATAGACACCGTCATAATCCCGGTGGTGATCATCAAAAGAGGTCTGCGAGGGATCTTGTTGGCCAGCAACACAGCCGCGAGAACGACAAAAACTTGGATGATAAAGACAATGAGAGTCATGAGAAATGGGTCTCTCAGCCCAATTGCCTTAGAGAAGATGGTGCCAAAGTAGTAGAACCACTGGATGCCGTTGATCTGCTGGGCAATCAGTGCACCGGCGCTGTAGATCACTTTGCGTCGCTCAACGGGGTCGGTAACAAGCTGTATCCACGCGCTCTCTGTCTCGCTGGCACTCTCATTTTCTAGATCTTCTTGAATACTCTGTACCACGGCTTTTGAGTCAAAGTGCTTGTCCTCATGATGTAGTAAATGCAGGGATCGCATCGCCTTATCATACTGTCCACGACGCAGCAACCAGCGTGGTGATTCCGGTAACCACACGATTCCAATGAAGATTATAAGCGGGAATATCAACTGGAAGCCAATGGGGAACCGGTATGCAAAGCTTGTGTTGTTGTGGATAATGCTACGGTTGATTCCGGCGGCGATGATCTGGGAGACTGATAGGACGAGCTGCCAGCACATGAGGAGCGGACTTCTCAGGTCTTCTGGCGCTATCTCCTGCAGATTGAACAATGATCAACACCAGGTTCACATAGCCAAGATTAAGATTTAGACAGAGACATACTCCCATGTATAAAGGCGAAGTTACCGAAAAGGTACCCACGCCGAAACCCGAAACTGCTCTGCCGGCAGTAATAAGGGCGCGACTCGAGGTTGTAGAGAGCTGCAAAACAACTCCAACAACCACGACAACAGAGCCGGCCACCAAAGAGCCCTTCCGGCCGAATAGATCGTTGAGGGGAGCTGCTAATAGCGAACCTACCAATTCACCCACGTTGATCATGCTAGTCATGACAGCCAAGTTCTCGGGTGAGATCTCATATGCGCCGTCACCATCTGGCGTTCCAAAGTCGCGAGTAAACACATCTTGGCCAAAGGTCAGTTCATGGAGAGCTTTTTCTCTACAAGGTTACTCCTAGTGGGCACATACCGAGAGTCGAAACTCCGGTGAAGTAGACGCCCTCGTAGCCGTACAGACAAGCTCCTAGGGCAGCGAAGCCGCAACAGAGCCAGACGTAGGGATATCTGATGCTGATGCCGATGCCGATGCCGATGCCGATGTCGATTGCCATTTGTCTGTCTGTCTTTTCCACGGTAAGTGAAGCGAAATAGTGGCACGATTACAGGGCTGAAGCTTGAAATGGAGGGAGGGGCGTAGGCTCTAGCGAAACAAAGGGACCCTTGCTTCTTCAACGGCAGCGGCTTTTGGGTCTAGTTTTCTTTTTTGAATGGGCTTGTTTTTGGGATATTGCGGGAGTGGATATCGAAGAGTTCCAAAGAATCCAAAGTATAGGATGGAGGGGAGGATGAATAGCTCCGGTGTTACAGGATTGACGTAGGATAGGATCCAGCATGGACAAGGAAGAACCCTAGAATCAAGATGAATCACGAGTTGCCTCTTTTTTCTTGCTGTCAAACCAACAGACCCAACCCAACACCTAACCCCCTTTCATTTCTCAAGAAACCATTCAGGTACGCCTCAAATACGCCCTTATCTGGGCTTGTCCAGGCTTGTCCAGGCTTGACCTTGTGTGTGCTCGCCCTATCCGTAGAATTTGTAGAGTTGCAGTTGGGCGTTGACGAGAGAACAACATCAAAACCTGACCTAAACCAACGCAAGTTAGGATCATCGAAATAGAGTTTCGACCGGGTCAATGAGCTTAACTCTTTGAGGAAGCGCCGCGCCATCGCATGCCGGGGCTTTTCTCGTTTCGGGGGCCTTGTTACGGTGGGAACGGAAAACTCCGATAAAGGAACGCGAATAGAATACCTTGGGAGGAATCGTTCTTTTTTTAAATCTCAAATTCCTTATTTTCTTCCTATCCCCCCCTTGCGCGTATTGTCTTGGCTTCGGTCAATCCAAATCAAATCAAATCAGAAAGAGAGAAGAGTCAGGTTGAGAGAGTCAAGAAAAAGAAAACGCCTTGACCATCTCCCATCTCCATCCGATCGGCTGGATAATTATTTATTCCCTGAGCTTCGACCATATAAAACAAGTGGATTGCCCAAGACCACATCGCTTCCTTTTCTCGAGATGGATATATCAACTACACATTTCCATACTCGGCTATCGACTGACCATAACAAACAGCACCAACCTGGATAACCATCTCAGCACAATTACATCTCAATTATCCACAACACAACACATTAAAACTGTCATACCACGACTATGCGATCCATCCTCCCAGTCCCAACTCCATCTCCCGAGACATGTCCCTACTCCAGAACCTCAGTCTATCAAGCATCAGCCGATGTCATCCCACTGCTTGTTGACGACACTTATCATGTCTTTCACCTCAGCACTCCACTTGCGACAAAGCATTACCCTGAGCGCCTGAGATCCTCATGGTCGCGGCTCCGATCAACCAATCTGCTAGAATGGGAGCGTGATCCTCGGCCTGTGATATCGCCTGGAGAATCAGACACCGATGTCGATGCTGACGGCGCCTGGACCGGATGTGCAGTGCTTGATCTGGACCGAAACATGACCATATTTTACACCGGATATAATTTGTCGCAAAACGGTCGACAAACGATACTGCGTACCAAGGCATCGGATCCTCATGGCTCCAGATTCGACAAAGCCGCAACCCCAATCACAATCCAAGGACCGGGACTTGATAAGTTTGAGGACATTGACTTCCGCGACCCTTTTGTCTTCTACAACCGCGCCGAAGGTCGATACTGGATGCTTGTAGGCACTCGCCTCGCCAATGGCCCGTACTGGAGTCGCGGATGCATCGCCCTGTTGACTTCGCCCGATCTCGAAGTTTGGACAGTAGCCCCTGAGCCACTGTACGCACCCAACGACGTCTTCTGCCCTGAGTGCCCAGAGTTATTCACACTGCCCAATGGAAAGTGGTATCTCGTTTACTCGCGTTTCCACGCTCCAAATGCAGGAACTGTATATCGAATCGCAGACACGCCATATGGCCCATTCCGCGTACCACGAGATGGATCTCATGGACGTCTGGACGGCCGACGTTGGTACGCAGCAAAATCATGCCCGAAAGCAGGTGACCCTGACAAGAGGATCTGCTTCGGGTGGATTGGAGACTATGAAGACAACGAAAAGAAGTGGCTTTGGGGAGGTGATCTTGGTATTATTAGAGTTATGTGGGCAGACACAAACGCATGTCTGCGTATCGACGCCTCTCAAGAATTTAGGAGTTACATATGGCGGAGTTCCAGGCCTGTTTCGCCAAGCAATGCTGCTCCCAGCCTGTATCTCTGTTCCCTCGGCACGACAGCAACTCACTTCCCTGAGCTAGGATCTGCAGAGTGGAAGCGACATCTCATGGTGGACTTCAAGATCGCAGCCTGCGACGCCCACACTTTCGGGGTGATGCTCCAGACCGACAGCTCGGGTAAGGGCCACCGCCTTCAGTTCACTCCTCAAGGGAACGGCCTCTTCTCAGTCGCTCTCCTCACCGACTTTCCACCCCTTGACGATTTCTGGGCAGACCAGTATCGCATGTATATCCCACGGCCCGTTGACGGCCCCGAGCTAGTGCGACATGATAACGTTAGTCTCGTCGATGGCGTCTTCCTCTTCTTGAGAAACCAACTCGTCGAAGTCTTCTGCGGAGGACGGGCACTCAGTTTTCGACTACCCATGCCTCCCAACTGGACGGAAGACACGCGCGATGGCGTCCGCAGATTGGGATGGTTTGTGGAAGATGGCATGGTTGATTTGGTTGATATTAATATGCGGCATTCGATATCTATCAAGGACGGCTTAGCTGAGCCGGACCATGAACTCGACAATGCCGAGTAAATTTGCTATCATGACCGTATGGCCGCGAAGGCTCATTCCCGCGGCTCCGTCATCTTAGGTCTTCCTGCGGCATCATGGGATTTGGCTGGATAACAAGGCCGCTGAGAAGGTCATATGGACCCGACGCACCAGCCGCCAGATCCCAGTCGCCGAAATCAGTGTATTCATATACATCTGCATAATTGCCCACCATCGGGCTGACTTTGTCGTTAAGGGGCTCATTGAGATTCACAGCGAGCGAATGCTCTAGACCACGCAATATCGCCCCCTCGAGTCGATTCACAGCGTATTGCATGGGTTGATGGCTCTTACTCATCATTCGGAGATTCCAAAGGTACGAATTGAGGGTCTCTTGCCAGTAATGTCGCTCCTGCGATGATAATGAGGTGACGAGAAGTAATGTGGTAAAGGAGCCAAGAAGTGAGAAGAGGTAGGGAGATGTAAAGTACCAAAAGGCCTCTAGATGATCGGGTCTCAGGCTTATCACAAAGCTGATGGCGCTCTGGGCTGTTTGGAGAGCAATCTGGCGAATGCTGGAGAGCACGCGATCGTCAGAACAGCGTGGTGGGAGAGCTGTAGATCGAATCAAGCGGCGGAGGAGGGTCATCATAACACCATAGTAGGAAAAGTGCAAATATCCGTGGAAACACAGTTTGCGCTGGTAGATGATATTCATCTGCAGAGTCGGCGGAATGTTATGGTACCAGCTCGTCAGCATTTCAAAGAGCGGCCGCGCCTTTTCGAACAGGATAACAGTGTCCTGCTCACGACAGGTCCGAGCTGTGTAGAAGCTGGAGTAGACAACTGAGAGGATCTGCGTCAACCGGACCATCTGTATAAATTGAGTCATCCCGGTATAAGCGATGGACCTCCGATCATCATCAGAGCCAGATACAGAGACGGAACTAGAAACTGAACCCGAGGCAGATGCAGCAGCAGGGACCTCGCTGTCAAAATCAGAAAAGTCGGCCGGAGTAAGATCACCAACTGTCCAGTCATCGTCGTGAATATGCACAGGACGGCCGTAAGCCAATGCGGTCCAGCGGTCCTGCATGAATAGTGCCCAGCTCAGACGCTTGCGAACGTTGCGCTCCCATTGGGGAATAGTCCAGTTGCTGGCATCCAGGTGAAGTCCAAGACATTGGCCGATGGCAAGCGCCTGGCAGGTGAGGCCCCATTGGAACGTGTGGTCCGGGTTGAGGGGGTCCGCCGGCTGGCACTGGAGGAGGAGAAGGGCGGCCTGGATGGAACTGAGCTTCGGGCGGTGGTAGGACGCCGGGATAGCACTCCGTAGCATCCTGCGCAGGAGGACAGCGTCCGGGGGGTTCCTGATGGAGAGTTCAGGGTCGTAGGTCCACCAGCGAATGGCGGACAGGTAGACGGCTCCGAGAAGGGCGGCGGGTACCCGGCGGTAAGACTGGCTGTAGGCAAGGGTGAAGGGGTCCTTGGAGAGAATGGGATAGCATGGCTGGACGTGTCTCCAGAAGAGCTCGACGAGACTTGGGCCGTGGGGCCGTACACAGCTCTCGATGGCGTCGACCTGAGAAAAAGTCGGATCGCCCTCGACTGCTTTTTCGTCACGAGCCATGTGGAAGGTCAAGGGATACTCCTGGCCGTCGTCTCTCTCGAGGACACGGCGAATGGCGTGAGTGTCAAGGCTAAACTCGTGAGTGAGAGGATCGTAGGGACGATGTCGCATTAGTATAGGCTCCATATCACTCCCAAGACCGTAGAGTTCGGCAAATCTCGTAGAGGAGCAGCCCATAGTCCGGTCTAAGGGTCCCAGCTCCGGAACCATGACCGATGGCGGCGCGATAGGAATACCGCTATCAGCAGAAGCGCGTGTTTCGGCCGGAGACAGAAACGGTTGCACTGATGGAACCGAGTGGACCGATTGGACGTCGTCTCTCGACTCCTTACGGCTCTGCTGGCTCATGCTGCGTACTGAAGTTTGGCTCTGGCTCTGGTGCTGTAGTTGGTGCTCCTCGACGCCAATCTCATCCTGGATTCCGCTGTTTCCGTGGATGCTGCTCCCGCTGGTACTCGCGACCTGACGCTCTGGCGGATCGTGCTGAAAGGTACACGCGGTGGCTCTCAGTTGGCAGTGAACGCAGTCGCCGTCGCCGTCCTTGGTCACGCAGCGAGTCTTGCGCTTCCGGCAGGCATCACAGGGGCGGAGACTGCGGCGCTGTCGCTTGCGGGCGTTGTTCTGGTAGTCCTGGGGCGTGATGATTTCCATTTGACGGAGGTTATCGTGATGGTGTTGGCTGCAGCGTGAAGAGATGAGGAAGCCAACGACGGGGTATATAAATGTCTTTTTGCCATGTCCTTGCCGGGACTCAACAAGACTTGGGGGTGAAAGATGGAAATAAGAAACGAGGTAAAGTAAAGAGTATATGTATGCAAGTTTGTAGTGTTGACGTTGGTGTTTCTTGCAGGTTAAAAAGACATTCCACCCCCCTGCTTCTTTCTCGCCTTGTCCCCTTGTTCGTGCGTGTCTCAACCCTTTTTTTGTCCTGTGTGAAGTCTTGGACTTTGGTCCTGGGTCTTGGTATGGGCTTAGACCTGTTGGTCGTGGGCGTCTTACGCAGAAAAAAAGGAGGAGTGCTACCTATCGAAGAGAGAAAGAGAGAGACAGAAATGCAGATTTCAACTACCGAATGTCCGTATCTATACGTAGTATCTTGTACTTGCTTACTTGGGGGCTTCTTGGCCCTTGAACAAGCTCTCTTGGCACGAGGCTGTGTACTGTACGGTAGATAGACGAAAGAGTAGGTAGATAGGTAGATAGGCAGATAAACCTGTTATTTTTCTTTGCCAATGGGACAAACGAAGGGGAATGGACGACGGTTTGGACGTAAATGAGGTTTTATGGGGTATCCGTAGACTAAGATGTTGATCAAGGATCTCGAGGTCGAGGATGGTCAGCCTCAAAGTCAAGTTTCAGCTCTCTAGCACAGTCAACGCTGATTCAGCTTTTTTGTCTTGTCTTTTTTGGTTTCTTCTTCCTGATGTTCTTTTTTTCCTGTCTGTCTCAGCCATCCCTCAACGGGACACGCGCCATTTAACCCATGATGGTGGTGGTGGTGGTAGTGGTGGAGGCTGGGCTGAGGCCCATCTCATCACTTGCTTGGACCGCTCGTGTTGCATCCCTGTCTGCATCGTTAGGGACTGGAACCTGGTCGACCTTTCTCTGGAGACACTGGCAATTAGAGTTGGGTCCGTCTCTTTTTTGTTTTGTTTTTTTACCCTTCCCCTTCCCACACTGACCTTTGCCATCGCACCAAAAGACGCCATGGTATGTGAACCTGGGCCCTAAGGTAGGTAGGTATACATACACCTACCGCCACAGCGTGGCCCTTTTTCCTGATCAGAGAGGAACTAAAAAGGACTAACCAGAGGCGTTATAGTGCTCATCTTTTCCCTTTTTCGCTCCAAGCCCCCTTCCCCCTTCCAAGCCTTCAACTTCGGCTCTTGAGCTTCTGGCTTTTGCTTCTTGCAGTGACCGACTCCGTGGGTTCGGGAGTCGTGGTAGTGGGGGGGAGGGGTCGTAGGGCCGTTGCCGCCGAGTCTTTGCGAAGAGGGCGACCCTGAAGGTTTGTTTCGGCGTTACTTTGTTTTTAGTGTTTCTAAGGGTGAATGAC
>ONZP01000522.1:0-77066 GCA_900312805.1 Fusarium torulosum
TGTATGCTCTGTGTGCTCTGTGTGCTCTGCGTGATTTGTGTGCTCTGTACTGTTATGCATAATGTGGCTGTGATATAGGAACCTACACAATAAATAAAAACCCAACCGTCCGCCATCCACTGCAATGGAACACTTCAACGCCTCTGGGCTCTCTTTAGTTTTTGGCGCCACTTTCCTGTTGGATGGTAGCCATCAAATAGTCTGCACTGACGGGGGAGGAAAGTCTCATTTTCTTGAAAAGTGCAGTCTGAATAACATCCAGTCTCAATCTTTGTGAATAACAGGCGATTATCATTTCTGGGCATCTGTCACGCTTTTGCCTCGCTCTGTAAAGATCGACTGCGATCAGCAGGAGACGCATCACCACAAAGTCAACGGTACCTGGACGTCGCGTAGACCTCGTAAATAGAACACCAGCAATCTCAATGGGGTTTGGGGTGCAGGCCATCGCAGGCGCACTAGATCACAAAGAGCAACTGGGTCAGGGGTTTGGTCCCCGGTTCGTTTGGCTGTGCATGGCTCAGATCGCGAGGTCATTCCTATTTCCCAGCATGCCACAGCGTCTGGGGGAGTGACACATCGCACATTGCAGATGAGGCTGCAGGTGTCGTGTGCGTTGTGGTGTGTTGTCCGAGTATCTAATCTTGCCTATTATCTTGATTGATGAACTGTTTGAACAAACAGCAATTGCCAAGTCCCTACCCGTTGACGACCATTCACAAGATCAGTGACACTTCCACTGTAGCAATCAAGCCTTAGGTACCATTCGTTAGTTCTTGTCTCCTCCTCGTCCAATCATCAACTCTCAATGCATTGAGTTCCTGCCAGAACTTGCAGGGATCAGGTACTTTGTCACTAAGTACCAGCTACCTCCCACACACCACGCACTTGCAGTAAAATTTTGGTTAGTGTGGCAGCCGCGCAAATCCGCTCCTCCCGCAGTCATTCCTTCCCTCATCACGGTCCTGGTCCCCCCCTTCGCACATTCGCTCACTCTCCGCTGCACCTGCACTTGTCTACGCCTCTTCTTCATCCCTCGTTTCCTTCTCGTCTCACCCAAAACATACGAGCAGTCATTCACTAGAATACTGCTTATCTCCTACTAGCCCTACCACTTCTAACACTCGTTACATCTCTTTTTTTTTTTCTACTACTCTTTTTTCCCCATTTCCTTTTTGTCCTTTGCTCCACGCGCACTTGCTGTCGTTTGCCGCGCGTGCCTCCATACTGCCTTTATCCACATCGCACAAGCCCCAGACAAGTAGCGACAAGCAGCGACAATCTGCTCTGCTTGACAACCGCTTACGCACACTCTTCCCTCGGAGACCTCTTCTATCCGAGACGGTCACTGGTTTTCTCATTGGATTTGTCTTTCCTTTCCCGAACCCTCCTGGGTACTCTTCGACTCCTTACCCGACCGTCACCCATCACCTTCGAATCGACATCAACTACCACTCAACATGCAGCTTCGACGATTCTTGCTCCTGGGCATGCTCCTCGGAGTCGAGGGCTCCAAAATCGCTGCTCGTCAAAATACGGATAGCAGTGCTGCTGCTGCTGCCACCACAGCCGACAGTGCTGCTGCGACTACGGCTGAAGCCAACCCTACAACTGACAATGCCGCTGCGACTACAGCTGAGGCCGACCCTACTACCGCTGCCGAACCCACCGCCGATGCCACGACTGCTGCTGATCCCACCACCGACGTGACTACAGCTGATGGCTCAACTACAGCTCAAGACGTTATCGTGACCAAAACGGTAACCGTCACTGACTCTAACGCCAAGACTGTGAGCCGTCAGACCACTGTTATGCGAACTATCACTTCCACTGTTGTCGTTACATCCACCGCGTTCGAGACCAAGACTGTTACTAGCAGAGACGCCAAGACCGCGACAGAAACGGCTTATGTGACTTCTACCAAGTGGGCAAACGAGAAGCGTGCTATTGATCTGGCTCCCCGAACTATTGGCGGTGCTGAGATGGTTGCTCCTCCTGCCCCTACACATACCACCATCCCTCCCAACTTCGACGCTGCCATCCACGGTGAACACTACGGTCTCCGCGCTTTCCGACGAGGCCTTCACAAGCGTGCTACGTCCACCACAACCGTCACTGTCACCGAGGGCGGCGATACCGGTACCACCGTCTTCAACACCATCTCTCGAACTGTCATTTCCACCGTCAGCAGCGCGACAAAGACCACCAAGACCATCACCGAGACCGAGCAAGCCGATGCCAGCACCACTACTACCGTTACAAGCACCCTTGTTGTTACCTCTACCAGAGTGACGACTGGTGTTGTTGTCACCGCAACCGTTGCTCCTTCTGGAGAGTATGGACCTGCTGGTACCGGTGGTGCCAGCGCTGGCGACAAAGGCAGCAGCAGCAACAGCAGTGGTGGCGATACTGGCCTTTCTACTGGTGCTAAGGCAGGTATTGGTGCAGGTGTTGGTGTTGCTGGCCTCGCCGTTCTTGCCGGTCTCGTTTGGTTCTGCCTCCGCAAGCGCCGCAACGACAAGAACAAAGCTGAGTACGACGATGTCTTTGGTGCGTCCGAGGTTCCTGTTGGTGGCCGTGGTGGTGGCGGCGCTGCTGCTGGTACCAGCCCCCATATGTCTCAGGCCTCCCCCGCCACTGCTTCTACAATGGTTCCCAGCCGCAACACTACCAAGAGCTCGAACCTTGAGGGCTACCGCGGCACTGCCCTCGGCGATGGACGTGCTGGCTTCGCCAAGCCTCAACAGTTCGGACGTAGCTACATGCCCGTTAGCCCCGAGACCAACTACTCCCGCACTGCCGGCAGCGACCAAGCATTCTCGGCCGTCACTCCTGAGAACAACTACTCTCACCCTGCTGGAGGCTCTCCCCAGCACAACGCTGCCGAGATGTACAGCCCTGCGAACACTGCCGAGCTGGCAAGCGACAGCGCTGCTACCAAGTGGCATCAAAACGATGCTGCTGAGATTGACGGCAACCAGGTGTCAAGTACCCGTGGATCAGCACCCCCTGAGCACGTATATGAGATGCCCGCGCAAACCTACCGATGAATGAATAAGCTGCCAATGTGACCGACTTAGTTGGAACATTGGCGGAGGAATTGATTAAGGAGGAAAACTTTGAGGCTACTGACGAGACTCCCCGTGAAAATTAGAGGGAAGGGAATAATTAATGTCAGATACTGTACATATTGTAAACACTTCTACTATTTTCCTTGAGTTTGATGATGTTGATACAGCGGACGAGACCTGGAGATGCTTTCTCCTATTGAATGCATGACTTGTATATCTTTTCTTACTACCATTGTGGGTGGAACAGTGTTGCGGACGATATAAGGTGTTTACTAGAGAATATATGGATGCTATTAAAAAAAACCTTTAAACCAAGTCAAGTTCCGGGGATGTTTCTTGTGAATATGTGTAGTTGATCCAGCTGCATGCATGTCTACCCATTCTGCTATGAAGTTGGGTACTGAATAGGTTGTGGTAAAATGAGATCAGCTCAATGGCTCGAGAGTAACAGCCATTCTACTGTCAACGTTACCATGAGGGTTCATTCGAGTCCGCTGATTAATGTACCTTTTATATATAACGGGTAGTGATGATTGACTGTCTCTGACTGTTAATGTCCGTTATCGGTGGCACCACTTGATGTTGTGCATCGGCAGACATATATGCAAGACATAGATACAATTTTCACTCATCGTGACCAAGCAACGATATCTATGAGGTATTTGATCGCCGAATGTCCTTAAAAACAATTGTCATTTCCATTGAGATTATCTAGTATATCTATGATCACCATGACCTGATTGATCTAAATCGCCACAACTAGCATCTGAGAATAAATGGTTGATCTGAATCCACTCAGCGAGCCTGTTACTCTCAACACCCAAAGTTACATTCTCCCACGAGGAAAGGGAGAGAGAAAAAAATACACCATTGCTCCATTGCTCCATTGCTCCATTGCTCCATTGCTCGGCCTAATCACCTCTCGTCGCTTTGCACAACCGGAGAAGTATCGGATGTCCTGATGTGATTACTTTACACAAAGCGGAGCTATTACGAAACAATTCCAAGTCGTATGCTTGACACTTTGATTCCATCTTCTTTTTTCTCTCACTTGTTTCCCATCTCTCACGCCAAGAATAGTCTAGTGTTTTGAAGAAAAGGTTGTCGCGAGTGGCGCGGTCTTTTTTTTTACCCGATTCTCGCCCTCGTCCGACGACTTTGGCATACATATCGTTCGGTTTTCGCAAGCAGAGATTGATTGATTTATCTTTCTTTTCCTTCATTGCGAAGAGAGAGAAAACCTCGAGCTTTGACCGTGAGTTTTCTTACAATACCCTTTGAGAAAAATACTTACTAACCCCACCAGAGAAATATATCAATCAATATGGCCTCCAAGGACGGCCAAGATACTACGCCTAGGCGTCACAGTCTTAACGATGAGTGTGATCCTAATTTAGCAGCTGACGAGAAGAGACTGGTTGCGAAACTGGACTTTTACATTATTCCCCTTGTTATGGTCCTTTACCTCTTCAGTTTCCTAGACAGGTTGGTTTGCAAACTCGCTCAAAAAATCAATACATGGCTAATTCACACTTTAGAGTCAACATTGGCAATGCCCGTCTTTACGATCTTGAAGAGGATCTTGGCCTCTCATCCAGCCAGTTTCAGGTCGCTGTGTCTATTCTCTTTGTCACATACTTACTCTTCGAGGTCCCCTCCAACCTCGTCCTCAAGCTCTTCACTCCGCGCCGATGGCTTGCTTTCATCACTACCGCATGGGGCATCATCGCCACTCTGACCGGTCTCGTCAACTCATACGGCGCACTGCTCGCTTGCCGTCTCCTTCTCGGCGCCGTGGAAGCTGGACTATTCCCTGGTTTGACTGTGTATCTTACTTTCTTCTACACCAAGCGAGAACTTGCACTTCGCGTGGGCTATCTCTTCGTCAGCGCTGCTGTCGCTGGTGCTCTTGGCGGTTTGCTGGCTTATGGCATTGGCCACATGGATGGTCTGCATGGTATGAGCGGCTGGCGCTGGATCATGATTATTGAAGGCATTCCCAGCTTCGTAATCGGTGTGATCACGTATTTTGCGCTGCCCAACGACGCAGAGACGGCGTATTTTCTGGATGATGATGAGAAGGCACTCATGCGGCTGAGACATGCTCGTGACTATGGAAACACGGCGTCTAGTCGTGAGTTTAGCAAGAAGGACATGATGTGCGCCTTCAAGGACTGGAAAGTGTGGGCGTTTTGTGTCGCGCAATTTGGCGTCGATACTATGTTGTATGGTAAGTTTCGCCATCTTACTCAACTTGTGAGACTTGACTTTTTAACAAACGACTGTAGGATTCTCTACCTTTTTGCCGACCATCATCAGGGATCTCGGCGACTGGACAGTTGCCGAGACGCAGCTCCTGACTGTACCGTGCTACTTCCTCGGAGCTGCTGCATACATGACGACGGCGTTCCTCTCGGACAGGTTCCAGCGCCGCGGACTCTTTTGTGTCATCTTTGGACTCATCAGTGTTGTTGGGTACGCCGTGCTCTTGGCAGATGTGTCCTCGGGCGTGCACTACTTCGGCTGCTTCCTTGTGGCTGGAGGTTTGTACGTTGTTGTGGGCTTGCCACTTGCTTGGGTAAGTTAAGAAAGAACAGATTCGCAAGTGAGATTGTATCTGACTGAGTTGCTTAGTTGCCTACGAACTCACCGCGTTACGGAAAGCGTACCACAGGTACAGGTATGCAATTGACATGGGGTAACGCCGCGGGTATTATGTCTGCGTTTATCTAGTAAGTACCTGCATCGAATAGCGAGATGGGCATTCGCTGACCACAGCAACAGTCCCGCTACAGATAAGCCTCGATATGTCCGGGGCCACGCCGTAACGCTCAGCATGGTTGCCCTCGGCACCATCATTTACGGCTTCATGTGGTGGTGGTACCGACGTGAGAACAAGCGACGACAGGCGGGTCATATGGACGACAAGCATCGGGGAATGGGAGAGGATGAACTGGCTGAGTTAGGAGATGAGAGTCCACGTTATAGATATACCATATAGAGAGAGGGTGGTTCGAGATGCAGGGTTGAATCGGAGGGATATCTAAGTCTATGAGGGATGAAGTCAAGATAATAGAAGGTAATGCATCGGCTGGAGTAATTCAAAAGCGATTTTAGATACCAAGCATGAAGACAGAGTCGAGCTAAGATTTGGACATAATAGAGTGTTTATGTGTCTGGTCTAGATATGGTGTTTGTAGAGCAGAGTCTTATACATATCCTTAAGTTGATCCAGGACCAGTCAAACATTACAGGTTACGCCAATGCCTAACCTTGGCAATTAGTGACTTGAGTTGTGGTTGCCATAAAGAACCTCGTTGCTAGGCCATCTCGCATGAACAAGCTGCAACCAATGTATACATTACATTCTAGATCACGGGACATGTGCATGTGCATGTGCATATGCATGTGTTTATGATGTATTATCGAGTTACTCGCTCACTGTTATTCTTCGGTTGGCCTTTTTGGTGGCCATTTTCAGCTGTCAGCATACATACGTAAGCTGGTTGGATGTTGTGAAGTGGTGTTGTGTTGTCTTGTGTGATGGGGCCAGTGCATGCATACATTTAATACGAGGTTCGGGCGGCATGGAAGAATGCAATTGTAAACATCTGAAGTAGCAGAAGTATTCTCAAGTATTGAACTGTATACGTCGAATTTATTTTCTATTATGAATTTTCTTGAGACATTCTCACTCATGAGACGTAGATATAGTCTGCAACACATATTCCTAATTTAACGATTTCTTCAACTACCCCGTTCGAGTTGACATGTCGAGGATAGATTGGACAACTCATCTGCAATACATAAAGAAACAAATACTAATAAAATTCCGATACCATTGTACACTCTTACCACTGGCATCCACTTCTGCCCCTAAATCCTCCCTCCTCTAAGCCTCAAGCCTCGGGAGAGATACCCCAGGATCACTGTGGATCTCCACTAACGGACCCTGCGCAAGCAGTTGTGTTTCCAAAATTAGGTGCATAGACAAGTCCTGTCATTAGGGTCGAAAAAGGCTTAACAGAGCCTGAGTGTTTCCCTTGTTTCCCCTGTTTTCTTGTCTGCGTCCACTCTTCTTCCTTACCTACATCCTTAACTAATTCTTTCGGTTCTTCCACTTTCGTTTTTTTTTGGGGATATCGTACACTGCTTTGCCAACCACGTCTCAAGTCTCTCGCTTTGTCTTCTTTGACAGTTGGAATCTCTCGTTGTCTGGGCAATATCCCCTATTCTCTCCACTGATCGACTCATCCGATCGTTACATCAATCACGACCACTTCAACAACTTCGATTTATACAGCTCTTCATAATTCTCCGACATCATGCGTTTCTCTAAGCACGTCCTCCCTATCGCGATCCTCCTCACTGGTGTCATTGCCGCCAAGAACGAGGAGTCCACCACCGCCGTTGAGAAGGCAAAGGCTACTGAAGACAAGCCTTCCAAAACCACTGCCGATGGTTCCGAGTCCAACACAGCAGAAGCGACAGGGGAAGCTTCTGCGACTGCTACAGGCAAAGACGGTAAGGGCAAGGACTCGAAGACCGACAAGTCCGACACCAAGACTGGCACCAAGGACAAGGAGACCGCTTCCAAAACATCGACTTCTGTTGACGGACCTACAATTACTTGGGACCCTCCTTCTCCCAAGACCACAATCCCCGACATCAACGCCGGCTCTCCCTCGCCCCTGACTCCCGGAGTCTTCGTTTTGTCGTTGGTATTTGGAATCACATCTCTCGGTATGGCACTCCTATAAGGGCAAATGTCCTCAGAGTTATCATAACGACCCTACCCTATACATATCAAGCGTTTGGTTGTCGAACGGTTTTGTTCATTTTATTTCACATGATTGTGGCGCTTCAAGGAATGGCAACAGTGATTGATGTTTTTTTGGGGGCTTTTGTAATCAGCTGGGCGCGCGTCTGTTTACGAGGGCGCTCAGACAAGCCTGTTGTTTCGGAAAAAAGATGGGAAATTGACAAGGGATGATGACTATGGGAGAAAACCATCTAGAATTCGCACTTCGATCTGAAGAGCATTGCATTGGAGTAATATTATTGGTATAAGTAATTGGGTCAATATCAAACAAAGCTGGACAATTTCCTGACTACGTACGACATGTTATCATTCGGAGCGTTGTTGGTTGATCTACACTGAATTAGCCCTAACCCTTGACTACCTTTACCAATGGACAAGACATGATCTGACCCTAATGCCACGATTCAAGCATAACCATACACAGCAATCTCGTCTTTACTGAATTCTTTCAAACTATTGCCTTTGACTGAAAGCATCATTTCTCTACCTCACGTGTCATTCTCAACAGCCAAACATCCAACATGCCCCGATTTGAAGATACCGATGCTCTATGGCCAATCACGGCACCCATAATCGACGTCATGGCCCACCCATGTCCGCCCAATCAATTAACCCCTCCCCCTCATTCCTCTCAGCCCAGCTGCCATCACAATAGCATGGCTTCAGCGCCTTAACGCCCTGGTTCTCTATGTGTAAGGGGCTCTGGCAGGCTGTAAACGTATCATATCAGTGCCCTGACGCCTGAATAGCTTAACTGTGGTAGGAAGTAGCGATGCATGCCTTGCATTCACCTCATTCCTCTTGCCAATCAATCCATGCCTCGAGCTGAACTTGCGATTACACACTTTCTCTCGCTCTTCCTCCCACCGTTTATTTCTTCTTCCTGCACAACTTCAACTTTCTAATACCCAGGCGTCAACTATCAAATTCGACACAATTTCCCCTTGTCACGCGATTGTTATCGGCGCACTCTCTGTCCTTGACATTAACAGGTGCCCAAGTCCCTGAGCCGCCATAGACGACGAAGCCTTGTTACCTGACGTCGACTTGTATCAGCACTTTTACTTCGACGTTTACGTTTACCATCATCACCAGTTGAAGCTTCTGAACAATCACCGCCTCGACACTTCCTTACTATACACAATCAATCTACCGCCACCATGGCGCAAACGCAACCCCCAACCTTTATCAACCTCCCTCCTCCGGGTTCTAGGCCAGAAACCCCTTCTGAGATGCCGTGTGTTATTCCTTGCTCCAGTTGATTTACCCTATCATTGAATGCAATTACGCTGTTTTCCCCGGACTTGCCCACTGACGTCTTTACTCGTCTTAGAGGCACTCCTACGAGCACCACCACTTCCCTTTCCGCCTTGTCTACCACTGCAATCAAGGACGGTCATCGTGGTCACTTCCCCCAGGGCCCTCTCAGTCGCGGCCACCATCACAACCCCTCCACTCAAAGCCTCGAGGCTGAACGCGCCGATCGCATCTCTCGCCTTGCTGGTCTCGAGCGAGTTTCGACCCTTCGAGCGCCTCCTCAAGCAAACGCTCCTGAAGCATCGTCTGCCTCGCCGCAGACCACACCAACTTCTACGACTGGGTTTCCACCCAATTACCCTGCTTCGCAACATCTTACACCTGCATATTTCGATAGCAATGGCCAGCCTGTTGCTGTGACCAAGATGAGCACCGTGGGGACAGCTAGCGCAACTGAGAGCCATGTTGGTGATGGGGACGATGTGCGCACAACTGCTGGAGAACATGAGGAGGATATGCTCAGTACTGACACCAACTACCGTGAAGCCGAGTCGGTTACGAGCATGGGTGGCTATCAGGATGCGATGGATGAGGATCTCGATGGGACCACAGCTCGTTCTGTGGGTGGCTATGATGATCGCATGAGTGATGACGGTTCCGCCTCTCTCGTGGGATTCGGCGAGGGTGCAGGTAGCACCGTATCTGGACCCATCTACCAACGTCGAACCGCTCCTCAAGCATGGGGTCTTGAGAGAACTAATTCCGGGCTTAGCGATGCTCGACGCGATCGTGACATTCACATGGGTGGTGATACGCCTGTGAGTGTCTCTGCTTTGCAGGAGCGCCGCGATGCCCGTATGATGGACGGTGTCGCAATAGATTCGAGCCCCGGACAAGCACCAGAGAATGACTCATTTGTTGACACAACATTCCGAGGCCCTGTCTCCGCGCCACAATCTCAGGCTCAAACCACTGCTGCTGCTCAAGAGGCTGCAGAGAGAATTGTGCAGAGGCTGGACAGGGGCGAAACGAGGGTTCCTGCGTCTGGCTTGGTAGGACCTGGACGGGGTGATGAGCCGTTGGGCAAGTTTTACTTTGAGGGCGAAAAGCGCGAAGACTAAAAAGAAAAAGGTTATATCATGGGAGTGCTAGGCAAGATATTATCTGGGATGTTTGGGAGGTAGTTTTCATGATTGTAGCTGGAGACTAGATCTCCCTCTGCAAGAAGCTGGAACTTATTGTATTTCATGTTTCGTCTTGATGCATGTCTGTTTTGCGGTATTGCAGTATTTGGTCTGATCGACGCATGCAAGTTACTATACTGTCAATTTATATTCGACTGTGATATTCAGTTCGTTATCCTTAGTTCGCAAACCGAATATGATATGCCTGGTCGGATCTCTGGATAATCATGACATTTCCAAAAGAAATTCATTCAGCGATCAATTGGAACAAGATTTTTAAAGTCAACTTTTGGACATTATTTGTATTTCAAAGCGTAAAGGTCAATATCGGACCTGGCAAGCTGCTTCATGCAGTCGTAGCCAAAGACAAGGCAGTTTCCATCTAAGCATGCCTGTCGTAACCAGCCTCTAAATAGTTCGCTCATGTCTATCACCCTAGCTTGAGTGACGATGCCTCGTGTAATAACTGCTATCATGAATCAAAGTAGCGGAAAGCTGTGCCTTTCCATAGAAAACCATCGCTGCCTGCCTCCAAACTATGGTTCATCTTACCAAAAGAGATGTAACCAGAAAGAAAACGCCCTGAACCCGTCTAGTTGCTTATCTCAGCCTCTGTGCGGCTCATGTCAATAGTGCGCTTAGAAAAAAGGTCTTGAAAGTGAAAACAAAGTAGGGATAAGCCGCCTGCAATGTAGCAAGACGGGGAAGAAGAGGAAATTGGATTTAATAACACCGAGTCGACGATAGTACTCATGTTGCGGTTCTTCGAAGATGACAATAACAGACTGGTATACCATCGTGAGCTGTGGTGGGTGAAGGGTATTATATGTATAAGTAAAGCGTCGTATCACAACCCAGTAGCCTGAAAGACTAGGGATTTTCAAGTGCGGTGAAGCACTCGACCGTTTTGATTAGTCGTAACAATGAAGATGTTTTCATGCACAAGTGAAATCTAGGCGCATGCGGCGGGCGATACCTTGCCAGTCCCATACAGAGACCCAGTCACCTTGGTCCATGCCAACCCATACTTTCTCGAGAAGTTCCATAACGCGTTCGCAGTTACGGAGACCCGTGTATCCTCGAACGGCTCTTATAGCAGTGCGGATACGCTCCTGTTGGGCTCCCTCGAAACATGCAGTGCCGATGATGAGGCAAGGAATAAGCAGCAAGGTCTGGGACGGGTCAGAAGGTTTGAAGGACTCTAGGATGGTGAGAGATTCTTCAACGGCGAGGGTAATTCGACGATCGTGGTATGCAGGTCTTCGGGTTGGTGGAGGCGAAGATGCTCTCTCTTGGCACGAAGATGAGTCCTGTTCGTGCATGGAATTGGTTCTCGAGGGGTTGCGTGATGTTGGGCAACTGCTCGCTATATGGGCGTCTGAAGCTTCACCGGCGCCGTTGCCTCTTGATACTGCAGCCATCATCGAAGCTCGCCTGACCGGTGGTGGAGGCGCAACTGAAACTGATGCAGAAGCTGGAATAGGTAAAGTGCTGAATGTCGAACGGCGCATGGAGGAGACCGAAGGTGGGTAGATGGTTCGAAAGAGATATACCCACATCATCTGCTTATAGAGCAACCCAACTCGATCACGACTATCGCCCCATGGCCAGTTTGGCGTCCACTCTCGAATAGCTGCGTCTATCTCGGCAGCCTGGTATAAACTGGTATAATCCACCACAGGGTCGATGCCGGCTGCTATGTTGACTCGGATCGTGTTCCTAATAGTCGTGATTTGAGAAAGGTACTGAAAGAGCCCGTCCCCAACTCCCAGTAATCGAGGTGGCTGTATTGGCATTGCAGGCTCCCAGTCTTCAGATGACAATCGAGCTGTCATGTTTTCGGGATGCCAGAACAAATCGTCGGCGAAAATGTGGTACTGGAAGAACTCGGTAATAAATGTGTAGAATATCGGATCCTCAGGAGGCGAGTGCTGAATCAAAGTCTGGTAGGCTTGGAGATGTACCCTATGTTCACCGCGAGGGTTTCCATCGGCCCTCGTCTGAAGCAGTAAACAAAGCATCTGTCCATATCGTGCAGACAGTATCGTTTTGTACTCGGGGTCTTCTTTATTCAAGGGTCGACCCATATCCTCGTAGAGCCGTTTCATCGACTCGTCATGGTGATAGTCGGCTCTTTGTTGCAATGCTTCTCGGCTGGACTGAGGATGGTCGGCCAACAATTTGGCTCCATAAGGTGTGTCCCATTCGATGTGCTTACTGCTGACTGCCAGGATAGAGTGCATGAGCCCCTGATGCTCATTGGCAAGATGAAGAATGATATCTTTGAAGGCATTCTTGGCCTCGCCTTCAACTGTTAAGACATTACTCAAGTGAGTAATGTAGTGCTTCCAAAACACTTTGTCCTCCACTGTCTCGACACCGTGGAAGATTGGCTGCATGGTGATTATTGGCAGGGTCTCCTGACGTAAACGCTCTGACATGAGGGTTAGAAGTTGTACGAATGTTGTCATATGAAAACATACCCTCTTCGGCTTTTTCCTTGCCGCTCTTCCATATCTGTTTCTCGTGATACCCCTCGCATACCACAGCGTTCTTCTCACAATTCATGCCTAGAAACAAAGTGTTAAAAATCAGACATTAGTTGGGTAGGTTGAATTGCCATACATCGAGGTTTCTACTTCATATTAGCCATCTGTTTATGCTGAGGTACATGCTGGCACGATAAGAGGAGACACCGGTTGGTATGAGGTTCGCTCTTGGTCCATGCCAGGCATGTTGACTTTTTGAGGGATATGACTTACCGCTTCATCACACTTCTTCTTGCGCTTGCGGCAAGTGATACAGCCGGTCTTTGATCGGCCTTTTGTTACTTTGCTTGCGCTTATTGCCGCTGTCAAAGGATGCTTCCTTGGTCTTCCTCGTGGTCGTTTTGGCTTCGGGTCGCCGCTTGTGGTTTCAATAGAAGCTGGTGCGAGCGGGGCGGCTTTGAGATCATCCATGATAAGGTCATCTTCGACAGGCTCCAGCTTCGGAATTGTGAGAACGTCGTCCGAGCCTTGCTCCCAATTGTTGTCCATCTCAACATCATCTCGGTCGACGTACTCGGTACTCCAGGAATCGGCACAAGATGAGGAAGCTGAGTGTATCATGGTTGGGGCGGAAGAATTGATCAGTCCTGCGCTGAAAGGTGATATCTGACCGGGCTGTAATTGAGTTGCCGCTGAAGAAGACGTCCATAAAGACTCCATCCGTAAAGGCGAGGGTGGCATCATGTTGTTTGGATCTTCGGATGATATGCTATGGCTGTCGCACCAAGCCAAGTTTCTTTCAGACTGCGATAAAGCAAATGAACGTTTGAAGGCCATTTAGCAATGTGATCATGCCCCCTCTAAAAGTGAGCAAAGTCAAGAGTAAAAATGGTTGAGTCGAGTGTCCCAAGGCTGGCGGTCAAGGCTTAGATAGATAACCAGAGCCCACCGATCGAATGGTACAGTACGGCGTCTGGAAGCTGGACGTGACAACTCGGCATGAAGCTGTGGAGACCAACGTTAGAGGGTGGTGGCGGTGGACGTTAGGCTGGACTAGTCATCGACGCCAACACACCAACGGTTGATCGAAGCTCTTTTAGTCGTCTTGGACAAGCGACGGATCGAAAGTCGCAAGATGAAAGGGAGAGAAGGTGAGGAGAATGGAGGGGCCATGTGGGTGGAGAGGTCTTATTTGGGAGTCAAGGTATGGAGGAGTTCTGAGATGCAGCACAGCACTGGAACCCTTCTCTGCCTATCGACTCCATCTCCCCACAGTTTATCTTAGTCTAACGATGAGGTTGGCCTCATGGTAAGGGACTCAAGGTGAGAGAGCTCGCAGGGGCATTAGCAGCCATTCACCAACATGTGCCGTCCGGTCCTGTCAAGGATCCTTCAGGCCGCTTGACGATGCCATCGATGGCCTCCTCCAAACCCTGTCATGCCAGGGCCAGCTGCTGGGGCTAAGTCAACTAGTACAGTAGTTCAAGGACTGCCATGGTGAATGAGACGTGGAGGACGCTCTGAACCTTGGCGCACGTCTCTCCACCAAGCCTTGATGGGGGACATGGACATGGACATGGCATGGTCGCGATATCCACCCTCCACAAATTTAGCGTCATCAGGGCCCTAAGAGAGATACTTTATGGTACGTAACTAGTAACGTAGCTGGGCCAGCCAAAGTGGAACATTCTCTGCTTGGGCTGCTCAAGACTCTGGAATGGCTGACAGGGTACGTCCAATATTGTACTATAGATGTTAGTAAATAGACTGTATATCAGAGCAAGATCGCGCTGTGAATCACCATGGCTGTGAGATGTGGAAGTAAAGCCTCGTCTAAGCATCTCGATCAGCCTGGCATCTCCTCCGTATTCTCAGACAGTCGTGTCCATACCTGTATAGTATGCGACAAGTGGAGTAGCGTCCAACTATGGTTCGACAATGTTGATCCGTTTCTTGAGAGTCACACGACAAATGGTCGAATAACTTTAGAGTAATACTGTAAATAAAGACCCAATTCTGCAACAAGCGACGTTGCAGCGTTACTGTAGTATGATATCATTTGAGGTGCTTGCGTGGTATTCGTTGATACAGACTTGTCGTTTCATCGTTCATCCATGCGCTGCCAAGCCCATTCGATATTCCCGTGCTCAAGTAACTAGGTTCGTGGGGTTGATAGAGGGTATTCTGATTGGAGCTGCAAAACCGCTTCCAAATGGTGGTAGAATCAGCTTCGGGCATCAAGCGCAGAAATCTGAGCCCGCTTAGCGGGTAGACTCGTCTCGTATGGATGGATTTCCGACATTAATAGGAGGCTTTGCTAAAAGAGGCAATGCGGTTGGTCTGGATAAAGACGATGGTATTGACAGCGGATGAATTCAAATGAGCGAGTATCAACATGCAGTTGTTTCCATCGAAAAGGTCAGTCTCGATGCAGATCGATTTCTAAGCATCCATTCCGAGATGGCACCTTCCTCCACATTGGGGAACACCGTAGACTGGCACTAACAGTAAACTGCAGTGCACACTCACTCTGGGCAGGAGCCCTAGAGGTCCCTACGCTACGCTATGTACCTTCCAGCCCAACTACCAACACCTCCACTCGGTATCCGTAAACATCCCATCATCTCAGCTCGGATCAAATCTTCTTCAGCAAAATCGCCGCTTAGATCCATTATTCAGCGCATCTACCAGCATAATGCCTGTCAAGCTACCTATCTACGAGCAAAACTCCTTGAGACGGTAACGGGTAGTTGGATTGCTATAGCGCATCTAGACCGCCAGCTTTACTGCAACCCCTCACATCGCATCACTTTGCTGCATCACCCTCTGTGTCCTGCAGTATTTCTACAGCAACATCCATCCGGTTGCTGCCACATTTAACTCGTCTACTCACCACTAGCATCTGCTACTAAGTTACTTTTTACTTGGTGGCTGCCACTGAGAGCACTTCTCTTAATACTACACCGGCACCTGGTAAGCTTCCACTACCCCTATCTATCAATAGACAAGCCGACTGACATGGTGTTTCCATGCTGTTATTGCCTAGTCTCCCATTCATTTGCATACACTACTGCATGTCCTGCTAGCGTACGTTACTTCTGGGGCCAGGAAATCGACGGGCCAGGATCAGTCGACAGCTTTCGTGAGCTCCGGATCAGATAATTTGCTCAACTATTCCAACACCCCGAGGCTCAATCATGAACGATGGCTCTACCACAGTACGGAACTTGTGAGCTTTTTAATTAGCTGTCCAAAGGTCCCGAACTCAATGGCGGATGCTGACCTAGATATTCGGTATCGTCAAAACAGAGATTGACACACTCGCTCTTTTCGTTTTCTTTAGGGGACTACTGGAACTCTGCATACATCAGGGTACGTGCTCTGTAGCCGAACGGGTAGGGGTAGGGTCCAGCTCGCATCCTCCATCCTCCACAACCAACCGCCTCCTCACGGACCTCCTTGTGATCAAGGCATGACTCCTTCCTGAGACAATGCCTGCTTAGGCCGGTCGATCATCAGGACTAGATTGGTCTGCCGATTCGACCTACCAACTGGGCTCTCATGGCAATTGACCGCGATACCTTCCAGTCGAATGAAGATGAAATTTCGGGAGTCGCAGAACTCCAATGTTTAAAACTTTGGAAGAAAGTCGGCCGCCCACCTGCCCCGTGCTAGTTCGCAAGGCTTAGTCCCCAACAATGACATAATTGTCACGATTGTCCAATTTGGAAGCCGCCACAAAGTGATAGCATGTTCGAATAATTGGAACTTGCTTTTTCTCGAACGTTGCAACGCCCGATCCTACCGGTCAAATGGGAAACGACTACAAAGTATAACTTGCAGACTTGCAGCATCTAGCCCACGTACTGCAGTATGCTTTCGAGACTCATCCAGCAGACTGGGCTTTGGAACGGCCTCTCAAGTGGTGCGTGCGAGAATTGTCTAACACAGATGCGACAGTCTGAACATTTCTTTTTTCCACACGCCCTTTATGGACCCTTCTTGGCCTCTAGACAATTTGCGTACTGGGACGAGGTACAGTACCAACCTGTGGAAATAGAATGTTCTTTAGATACGTTCTTCACTTTGCTGCATTGCCTGTCGTTTCTATTGGGCTGTTGAGCGGACCGTATATCCCTTCTGATGAGTATACAGATGCATATATGTATGATTCGGTTTACCCAATCAAGTAACCCAGCTTGTATATAGACTATGTACGAATCGTTTGAGAAGCTGCTCAAAGCCACAACAGTTTCATCGCTAATTTTAATTAGTATGCGCAACGAACATGTCTCAGTTGATGAGACCATCGGGCTTGTACCAATCGACAAGCTGGGTGTCCACTTCAAGCAAGCGATGCTCGGAAACATCAAAACACCAATGCTGGAAATTACTTGATATCAGACTGCACTCAACGACCCTAGGGCTAAGTATGTTGTCGTCATTCCTCTTTTGGTTTAGCTGGTTCGAAGCTAGATACCCCATGGAAGTCTCGAGTGGATTGCTGACATGCAGCAGTACTTCAGGGTACCTTGGGCTGCTTTTGTTCCACTTACAGCACTCACCTTTGTGCTATTGGGATAAAGAACTTCACGCAACCTTTCCACCTTCAAAGCCTCGCAGTATCTAACTGACTTTACTGTTGGGTATTCACCATACATCTTCGTCCAGGCCTGATATTACACCGCTTTGCAGTTGAAGACCAATGCCATGCCATTCAATATTGCCCGACAATTGAGTTCGATGGTGCGCCGGCCCAGGCGCGGTCCGTTGACTGACTCCCGTCTTTTCCCTAGACTAGGGACTGGACAGACGGATGGAACCAACCAAATCATTAGCATCCAGCAGAAAGGTGCGTATCTGGCATATTAGAGACGTCATCGTCAGCCCTGGGTGTTGGCTCTAAATAGAACACGCATTTAGCTTGTCCCCTTTGATGAGTGGCCGCAAGCACTTACTGCAAAGGACTGCTCGTTTGAATATCCATTTGGCATTACTACATGCCGGCATGCGGTGACCAGTCGGCATCATGGGATAACTGTGGATTTATCCTTGGGAATAGCGACAAGCCGGAGATAGATACTTCTCAAGGAGAAACGCGAAGCACAGGCGGATCTGCAACATTGACATACATGAAGTTGTATTGCATCCAGCTTAGTCTAGTCGGGGTATTGACGTACTACTGTACTGTCGTGCAGGATCTTTGACCTATCTATCCCTAGGCGAATCCATCGTGAAAGGACCCTGGCGATCCCACTATAGGTAGATTTCGACAATACCCTGTTGGCGACATTATTCAAGCCAGTACCTGAGCCAAACTGGGAAATTATATCCCCAGGACCAAAGAGCTCGACCCGTCAGCAAGCGCGCGGGTCAATAGGCCAAGAGGCTAGAGGTTAGAGGCCAGAACACCTGGAGGCGGGTCAGCCTGAGCGCAAGAGCATGCTCGTTCACCACCGCACCCCGTTATACTCCACAAAGCGCAGCCATCGTCAACTGACACCTTTGGTTGACGCTTGATGTCCACCAAACTGTACCAAGTGGCCTGTGCCATGCTTTGGTACGTATGTAGTCACGGATTTAATCGAATTTGGAGTGTCTTGTGTTCTGCACGTACGAATAGAATCCCCCTAGAAGGGGCTCGGAGCTCCTAGTCGATGGTAGATCTCCCGTTATCGGGCCGGCACAGATCACCACCAATCGTACGGAGTGCCTGGGTCTAAAGTCGGAAATGCGGTGAACTAATTGGGTCTTGTTGGTTCGAACCAGAGAAGGGGGTGCATGCAATGGCCACAGCGGCCGCGTTGGAAGAAAAAAACGAAACAATAAGCGATTAACAACTCTCGGCATGATAATCGATTAGTGATGTATGGGACTCGGAGGGCCTCCGCAACTGACGACGTGAGCAGAAAGAATGTGACGGTCCATCACCGAACAATGGAGCATACTCTTTGAGTATTGTCCCCGATTATGCACCAAGTCATATGTGTTCTAAGTCTTCGACTGCTCAATATATGGCCAAGACTGTCAGCGATTGCGCCAGTACTCCGTAGGCTGAACACGATTACTCCAGACCAACCGACGGAAATGAACAAGGCGGTGCCCTCCGGGATTAACAAAACGGACTCAGCATCAATATCAGGGCCTGCACGGACTATGATTTTCAATGCACCAGCCACCAGGTGCATAGCTAAGCTTAAGATGTTTGGGGATACAGGGCAGGGGGCGAGGCTTTTGATGGGGACAAGCCATAGAGCATACATGGCCTTACCGTACAGCCGTCTGATACTCCTTGACTAGTATTCAGGAGGCCAGATCCTGGAATATGTCGGCTTCAGATTGGAAACCCACGCCAACATCCAATGTCGAGATTCTATCTGTACCAAGTGCTGTACTAGCGCAACGTCTGCAGCACCAACTGACCACGGCCGGAGCAAATAGTCCACTTGTGGTAATTCGACAAGGCTGTAGTCGGATGGATTGGCTATACGGAGTACAGAGGGCCAGGCTGCGGTGGTTGAATCGTGCCTCAGGGTCAAGCAACTTATCAGGAATGACCGACCTTGGGAGAGCATGGTCTCTCTCGTTCCAGCGCCCAATACCACATTGGATACGTGAGACTGAATGATAGCCAGCGAGGCTAGAGGTAGTCGGTCCGTCGGGGGCAAGTCGAAGACGGGGACCTAACCTAGACCTCTGACTTTATTATTTGACAGGTGTCCCATCCCATACCATATTCCGTACCCCAGACTCAAATGCTGGGGATGATAGACGAATGCCCATCAGGAAGCGGGGCTGAAGGAGACAAAACCGTCCGACTCATGGTTTTAAAAAGGAGAGGAAAGAAAAAGGGTAATGGATGACGGGTGGTGGATTGACAAGTGGGGGAATCGTGGGGAGCGGTGTGTTGAACCCTTCGATATGTGTGGATGGCCCAAGGCTTTATCACCAGACGACACCATAACCAAGGTAAACAACGCAGGCTGCAATACCGAAATACCACCCTACATGCCATAGTGCAGCACCATCCCACTCGTCGACATCATACCAAAGTATATTCATGCTGTTGTTTACGTACGCTGCGCAAATCTACCACTTGTCAGCGGCCTCAATGGCTCCCAATCAAGCATATCAATTGCTTGGCACTTTGCTGTGCCTCTCGGAATTCGGCCTCTGACTCGCTCGGTACTTGGTCGCCAGCTACATTACATTACATTGCATTGCATTTCTCTACAGATGTGTAGTATGGACATACCGCAACGCAATTACCAGTTATAGGACATTCTCCCCATGCCAATTAACTGGCTTGAACGATTTCTCGAAGAGGAACATCGTCTAACTAGTCCCGTCCAAGCTCGTCCGAGCTGATAGCCGCGGTCTTGCAGTCTGCAGGTGATTCGACGTCGGTTGAATATAATGAGACCGTCTTCCTGGTCTCGTGCGTCGTCACGGGGCGATCACCAAGCTAACGCTCTAACCCTTGTCCTATTCTCGACTTCCAAGATACGGTAACCCGTACTATCGATCAACAGAATGATTGGACACGCTGTCAAAGATCAAAGATACTACTGGCATGCATCCAACCCCCCATGTCTCTTATGCCGAGATGAAGCGAAGTTTTGTCCCTGCACCTGGTGTGGCTGCACGCAAGATTGCGTGTCACCAACCCTGCTTATCCTTCCTCGATCTTGGGGTTCTCGACGCTTTCGCTAAAACGTTAAACATGGTTGAAGCCTCTAGCGTGCGTTGACATTCTGCAGCACCACTGTGATTCATGCAGTGTACGACTCGGCCTTTTTGACAAATGCAAAGAGGGCAAAGAAACAAAGGGTTTCAACCGCAGTGGAATTCTATATGCACAATGCGTTCATAGACATGGACCCTGGATACTGAGTGTACTAACAGCTCGTCTCATGCACCTCGGTAAACTCGAGCGAGATACACCAAAGTGCCATTTCTTTAAGGCTTTAACGTCTCATCATGCTGTCTCAAACTGTCTCATGTTATGACTGGCTGGGGACTTGAACAAGACACAGAATAGAAGCTTAACAAAACCTCTTAGATCCTTAGATAATCGAACTACCCTATAGTCTTAGCTTTTCAATGGTCCTAACGTTCATTGAGATTGGACTATTAGACGTCTATACTAAGTTGTCCATTTTCTTTCCTCATTGGGGCTGGTTGCCCAGCTCGGACCGATTTGCTATTCAGAACACAGACTACGAGATAGATTGATGCAAGATACTATACGCTTGTATTGCGATAACCTCCAAGCTATGATCAGATCTTCGTGTGAGTTCTAGCTACACATACATAGTAGAGTGAGACAAGTATCGTCACAGATACCTCCTGGCCGCAGCCATATAGCTCAAGTACAGAATAGCGACATTCTTGACATGTAGGCAAAAGAAGCCTCCAATATAGATTCGCGACATTACTTGCGTCGTGACACAACCTCATCATCCCGTTCTCTGCTCCGAGGCTCTTCCGCTTCTCGCCCGAAGCTCATATGTCTTTCCTCCATGCGAAATGCAGTTCTGAAGCTGCTTACACTGGCTGGCGTCATTGTTGCGCTTCTACTCGGGGTCCGCGCTCCATCTCGGGTTGCTTTACGCAACTTTTGTGTATCTACCTTAAGTCCCTGAGGCTTCTTGGCCCGAAACGTACCAGCAGGAGAGGGTTCGAATCCCGAAACTGCTTGGGATGGCGTTCGGTTCTGAGGAAGTCGTTTAAGGGTGAGGTTCAGTTGAGATTCTGAGGGAAGTGGTGGTACAGGTGGAAAAGGTGACGAGAAGAGTGGCTCAGGGGCATCTTCGATGAAGTTCGTCCAGGTGACAAGGCTCTCTTTGCTCATACGGTTCTCAAGAACAGAATCGTTTCGACCCGTACAGTCCCTGGTGATGGTGCTAAAAGACTCTCTGCGTGCTGACCTCTTTGGTGATTGTCTGCCCTGAATTTCCCGCTCTACCTTTTCTCGGAAGTACGCTGCCCGTCTCTCCTTTTCCCTCTTACCTTCTGCATGCCCTGACGCCCATGGTGACGAATAGGGTAGTTCAGGCTCATCGTCATCGTCATCAAACGGCCGCCATGCCAGTCGAGGCGAAGCTGGTGTTCGCGGTGTTGCTGGAGGGTGGTATTCAGAACGGACACGTTTGCGGAAAAGGTCACCGATACCTGAGGATGGTGTTTGCGGGACAGCAGTGCTGTGTAGTTCGGTCGGGGACGGTGTCCTGCGCATAGCTATGCCTGGCCTATCTCCAGAGAGGAGCGGAGATGAAGCATGGGTTGAACGGTCAAACCGCTGTTTTGAAAACCGGTGTGTACTGCTAGGAGTGAGTGTAGCCCTTGGTCGCTGCTTGTCAATCTGGTGAGACTGAGTAAAATCTCTCATGATTGTAGATGGATAAAGCTGAACCTCTCCTTCGTCCACAATACTGCTTGTCTGAAGGGAAGCCTGCATAGAATCTGCCGAACCAATTGACCTCTCATCCCGCGACATGATGTTGGCCCTTCGTGGTGTAGCCGTAACAGATCTCATCCAGTCTCTGGGGGTAAAATTCTGCTGATGTTGGCCAGGGTCAGGTATGTCGGGTAAGCGCCTCGCTCGAGGGGTCGCGTCGTCTAGACTTCTACTGAGTAGCATTTCATCTGGCTCTCGAAGAGGGTATTTGAGGCGCGTTTGGGTATCTTGCAGGCTAAGCATCATACCTGAAGTAGGGAATGTTCCCTTCGAAAAGCTTTCCCTAACATGCTCCGGAGTGAAGCCCGAATGTTCTGTATTTTCTAGGTTGAAAGATGCTTTAGGCTGAAGTCTCCTTATAGATTGAGTTGGTGTTATGATCGTGGAAGCTGAGCGTTGAAGGCCTCCAGATCCTGGGGTTGTACGTGTATGGCTTTGTAACTGATGGCCTAATCCACGCGGAGTGCGGTTCCCTTCCGTGGATGTGCAGTTATCATCATCAACTTCAGCTTTCGAGCCGCCTTCACGTCCGACCGGGAAACTTGTTCCAAACTTCCCAAGTGTGGGTGACACATTGGAACTGAACCCGTCGAACATTCTTGACCATCTACGATCATCATCAGTGTTAGCTCTAGGTCTTCGTCGGCTGATATTCAAGGGCTCCGGCTGAAGTTCTGATATAATGGATTCGGTATCGGTGTCCCATAAGTCTGCCGTAAGTCCCTGGTGTAGTTGACTGCTTGGGCTTGGAATTAATCGAGCCTGTCGAATATCCTCCGAAAGAAACTGCCCACCAGACTCGCCAACAACTCGCTTGGTCAGAGTGCCAGGCGTTAAACGATGAGCTAGCTGGACTGCTATGGGAAAGCGAGCGAGCGGACTGCGGCCCTGCATAGTAGCCGACGAAATAGGAGTATTGGCCGCGGTTTTGCCCTTGGACCTTGGGGTAGCAAAGTCTAGAACTGACAAGTCCTTCGTGCACACGTGTGATAGTTTCCTTGAGAGTGAGAGGTTTCCAGAGTCATCACTTTGCCCAGCAGTTCGATCTAAATCTTCTGGCGGAGCTTCTGTATCAACACTCTTGCAAGGCGTCTGGGACCCTTGTTCGGGCTCTTCTGGTGATTGCGGGTTGTCAGATATGATTGATTGAATCATGGCTTCTTCAAACCCGTCGCTTTTGTTAGATGTACGGATCGCGGTACTGGCTTTCCTCTTGACAAACAACAGGTCCTCGTTCAGTGTCCTATCGTACTCGTTGTGCTCATACCCGCTCATCGGTCGCCAGTCGTCGACTTCTCCAGCTGGCCCTATAATATTGTTAGCTTCTGATCTACTCATTTAGATCAATAATGATATACCTTTGACTCGACGCGACAAGACGAAATCTCTTCCCCCAGGAACCTCAACACCACGATCATCTCTACTCTCGCCCTCGGAATCCGGGGGGTCTAAGATTTTCGATTCCCTCACATTGGGACGTGCTATATCTGTGAAGCAAGGTAGAAGAACAGGCTCGTTTCCGAGATGAAGTGATAAACGCATAAGACCGTTATAGTCCACTTCTGGTGTAAGCGTTGATACGGACTCCCCGTCAGAGTTTACTATATTTGGACTTGTGGCGGGATCGATAGCCCTAGGAACCAAATCCCGTCGAATATTTTTGGGAATCCGAGGAATAATCAAGAACTTCTTGTGATATTGGGTCCAATACCATTTCTGTTCGGGTTTTGGAAGTTCGCACTGCCGATTCTCGCGTTCAGATATGGCCTTCTCGACCAGGTACATTCGACAGTACTCCATAGGCGAGAGGCGTGGTTCCATAAGCTGATATACGAGCTTGGGGCCATGCTCTGTTCCTGGGTTCGTAAGTACCGCGCCTGGCTCCCTGCCAATCTGTCCATGTCTAGGAGGCCATTCGGGGCTCTTAGGTAAGCTCGAAGATATACTAGGTATTTCATAACCACTATCCTCCGAGTGCAAATGTCGATGACCTGCGCCCGTGACCACGTTGGCTTCGGAAACGTTTGTGTTGAGCATTGGCCGATGCTTTTTGTCCCTCGACTTGCGCGTTGTGGAAGCGCCCATGTACTGGTCTAGGGCTTGGAAAGGCACACCATCCAAAGTCAGGTCGTCAGTCTTGTCCGGTTGGTATCGCATTCTCTTCTTGATCTTGTTTAAAACATTCGGTGTTAGGTGAGCTTTCAGCCTCTCAGGGATGTGTGGCAAAGGTGGTACTGGTGGCACGTCGTCCTTGGCCTCATCGTCGGTGTCGGGATCATACTAGAAATCTCGACTGTCCACTTCTCTGGGCAAAAGAAGGCCTAAAGCTGCTTGCTCCACGAAGGGCATGTCTAGCTTCCGCGCGAAAGGATGCTGGAAGAATTCTGTCTTGGAGAGATTATCGGGATAAGACAGAACAGGCGGTGCGCTGAAGTCCCGAGCAAACATAGCACCGTCCGTACTTGCGGGAGATATCTCTCGCCCCGGCATCCCTTTTAATAGAGGATGGAAAGCTACAGGGACCCAGGGTGTCGTGGGCGACGTTGAAGTGGATTGCTGGTTATCGATTGATGTATTTGGAGTAAGGATAGTACTTTCGCCTTGTGGAAAATAGGCCAAGAGACTAGAATGGTGAGAAGCATCTGCACCAGAAAATATGGAGGAGTCGGCTGATGCTGTCTGATAAGATACAGTTGTCATTGATCTGCGTTCGAGCTCATTCATGACTTTGAGACAGACATTCTCCAGCTTCTTGAACTCTTCAGTGTAGCGCAGGAGAGCGTCTCTGGCTCGAGGGTAACCCGGAACATCGCACCAGCAGCGCAGTTTCATTTCAATGATCTCCCGTCGATTCGGAGAGAAAGAGTCCTCGGACATTAGATGTTCGAAAACAGAAAATCGGACACTATCGCGAAGACCCGGCGAATGTGGAGTTGGATCCATATCGTCTTCGTCCTCAAGAAAGACAACTGGAGGCACGAGTGCATTTAGTAGTGCCATAATCTGAGGAAGCTCCTTTCTCTGGTCGGCATCTTTGTTCAGTTCCTGGATGAGGACCTAAAGTAGTCAGTTAGTTAGGGCTTCATCAATAATGTGATAGGCATCGTACACAGGTTCTGAACCCGGCATGGAGATGTCTGAAGTTCGCAGTGGCAGTCCGATCCAGTTCTTCAATCACTCGAGCACTTGCTTCACTTGGCGTACCAGTTTCCCTAGCCTTTCGGGTGGCTGCAAGAAGGCGAAGGCGGCGAATCTCCATTGCATCGAGATAGCCTAAACCATCCATGACGCGATCGAAGTCAATGCCTCCGTCCTTGGGTTTTCGAAAGATGGTTGAAGCTATATACTTCGCATATTTGCGAGTGTTTGCGTCGTAGTCGACGCCTCTAGCTGCACGGATGGCCGGCCAGGCTTTCTGTATCTGGGTTTGAATAGTTCGGTCATTGTCGAATGTCAAAAGTCTTGTCTGCAACTGCTGCGCAAATCCACATTGACGAGGGTTAAGTTCATTGCTATCGTCGTTGACCAAGTGCGTAAGGGCTTTAAGGCCACTCCCTGACCACCAGGTTTCGAGCTCGGCGGCGTAAGGCGGCATGGTCCTGCGATGTGGTTCCTAAAGCGAAAATAGTGATAGTTTATAAGACCAGAGAGAACATGATGTAAAGGCCAAATGGAGGGAGAAGACAAGTATTGGCAAGAATAGGCTGGTGCGCAATAGTGAAAAGCTTCTGTTCAAGAATGACTCTGTAGAAACCGCAATTTTGCGGTGACTAAACGGTGAAGAGAAGATTCACTGCGGCTGCAAAAGATTCAAAATGCCTGTTGTTAGAGCTCCGCCGTTTGCATGATTTTTTTTATTAGGCAGAGCCTGTTGGTGTTTGTTTGCCCACCTCATCATGGTGAACGTGATATGGAGTTCTGCCACTTCCACTGCCGGTAATCCGGTAATCCCCTTTCCTGCCCTCCTTCCTTCCGTGAATAAGGTGGTTATGAACAACTGCCATGGCTAAATCACGCGGCATTGGATGAACTCCAGCAGCTATGAAACCAAAGGGATAGTGGATGTGGATGAACTGATGGGATGGCGATACTCGATTTTGGGGTTGTTGTTTAAGTAGGTATGCAGTAGGTACCTTAGCTAATGAGGTCATTTTGGAGCCAAGAACACAAAACCCGATTAGTGCAGCTTTAGTGACATGCATCTCGAGCCCCCTCTAGCCCCTGTCCTGCTGAGTCCCTGCCTGTTTCCATTCAATTGACGAGGCCTCCTGCATTCCCCGCTAAAAGTTACAATCGTTTGGGTACTAGCATCAAAAAATAGCGTTCCTCCACAGAGATTACAGGGGAGCTTCTGCAGCTGTCGCCGAGGATCTGGACCGGAAGTTTGCATGCCAAGGCCAATTACAGCCAGTTTCAGGGCAGCTAACTGTCACTGGGTGACCCCCGAATCTGTCTGACGGCGGACGCAGCGCAATCAGGAACCTGAGCTAACTTTGTTTCTCGAACCGAACCAAGCCAAGCCAAGCCAAGCCAAACCAAGCTTGAATTGGCTCGGGCAGTCCTGAGCAGTTGTTTGGTGCCACGAAGCCCACCAGTTTTTCTACTACAATCTACACACTCCCTTCCTTTCATTTCTCTCCTTTGTTTTGCAGGCATTGGTGTAGCTCTCGATAGCCTCAATCGACACGTCAATTGACCTGTGGACCTGTTCCTCACGCTCTCAGTGAGCCTCAAAGGTTAATAATTATGATACTGCGGCATTCAGGGCGCCTGGTGCGTCGCCTCAACCAACCTGTCAGCTCCTGGAACTTGGCACGTTCGGCTGGCCCGCAGATCCGGCATTGGGGGCCAAGTTGCACAAATAGCAAGATTGTTAGCAGACTCCGGTTCTCGGCTCAGACTGGTGGTAAGAAAGGTATGTAGACCAACTCCTCTCTCTTGTTACGCAAATGTTGCTAGTGCGGATTACAAAAACCAATACTACACGACTCACCGTCTTGAAACCGAAATTGAACCATTTTAACATACTCCGCAGATGATTTCTCTGGTGGCAATGCTGAGACCCAAAGAGGACAGAAAGGGCCAAAGTCCTCTTCAGAACCCTCACTTCTGGCCAAGATGTTGGAGTCTGCGGCTACAACGTTCGCATCTATCCTGGTTTTAGGTCTAGGCTTCGCTGGCGCAGGCTACATCTATCACAAGTTTTACAAGATGCTCGTTCTTCAAAAGATGAACCGTGCTTTTGAGCCCGGTGATCCTGTTCTTGAGTTGGCCGCGATTGGCAAAGATGTTCCGCATCAACCCGGTGGTACAAGCGAACATTGGATATTCCGTCCTGAACAGCAGCGGGTTGATGATATTGTTATGGGGCGCGTCGCTGGGCACTACCACCTTTTGATAGGCGATAAGGGTTCTGGGAAGAGCAGCATGCTAATCGATGCCATGCGCAAGAACGACGGCGATGGTGTTGCCATGTTTGAGGCACACGCAGACCTGGAGATATTCCGTATCCGTCTAGGAAAGGCCCTCGATTATGAGTTCCACGAGGATTACATTGGAGGATACTTCAGTGAGAGGGGCCCCCGCGAGACAACAGCCCTGTTAGACATTGAACGTGCCCTCAACAAGTTGGAAAAGGTAGCCATGGCGAAGCGCAGAGAAAGGGGTAAGCCTCTGGTAGTGATTGTTAACCAGATGCACCTCCTTCGCCACAACGATGACGGCCGAGATGTCATTGAGCTATTGCAACAGCGGGCTGAACAGTGGGCTGCCGCCAACATTGTCACCATGGTGTTCAACTCGGATGATTATTGGGTTTATGAGCGTCTCAAGCAGCTAGCTACCAGGATGGAGGTTCTCGCCGTTACCGATTTACCTAAGCAGCAAGCTATATCAGCTCTTCAGAGATACCGCCAAAAGTACTGGAAGGAGCATATTGAAGACAATCTTCTCGAAGACGTCTACGAAAGGGTTGGTGGACGCCTAAGCTTCCTCAATCGAGTAGCAAAGAGCAGGGATATGCTCGGAACCTGCGAAAAAATCAAGGAGATCGAGAAGAAGTGGTTTTTGAACCAGTGTTGGATCCTTGGTATGGAGATGGACGACGATGTTATGGACCAACAGAAGTGGGCTGTAAGTTTGAGCAGATGTTCCGTCTGTTTGAGATACGTGACTAACGGGCATGCAGGCTGCGGCTATGACTTTGGCCAAGGCATTGGTCGATAAAGAAAACGAAGCATCGGATCATGAGAACTATGACCCTGTGTCCGGGCATATGCTTCCGACGTACCCTTTCCACATTGCTCAGCAGATCATGACGCGTTGTGACTTTATCCGGGACCTCGATAGTCTAAACCTCTTCAGCATTACCAGCGAGGCAGATGTTCGAGCAAGCAGTGTACCAATGCACCGAGCTTTTAGGGAAATCTGTTCCGAGCCTGGCTTTGACAAACATCTGGAGGGCACAATGCAGAGAATTGCTGACATCGAGAGTTTGGGCCGAACTCGCGAGCTTGTGGCGAAGGATCTGGTACTTGGTGGCCAGTACGAGATCGAGCGCAACCGGCAGGGCATCACAGTGAAGTTGAAGGAGGCAGAAAAGGAGGAGGATGATTGAATGCACTAACGCCCGCCTTTAGGTTTCCTCTAAAGTGGCAAAGAGTAATGACGCCGTTCTTAATGTTTGGGATTGTCCGCTCATGTCATGTATGCTGATATGATCGTGATGAGGTAGATGGACAGGCGCAGGTGGATGGGTGTTTTTGGGTCTTGACGAAGCGACCTGTACAACAACTGACTTACATAGAATTCCTTGACACATGTCGAAACAACTCTGTACAATCCTGTACTTTCTCTTATTTCTTAGACTAGATAATATTGATATTATTATGACTTTATAACTTATTGCTCAACTAATATCGCTTGCTGTCTCCGTCATTCGAGTACAGGTGAATGTTGAGGCGTCAGATTAGTCACGTGATTGTTCTTCGTCACAGCAACGCGACCCGAGAGCAGGAGCCATCTCTAGGTTAACCGCGCCGTCAGTTTTTTTCGTGACGCCCCACACCTTCTTCCAATTTCACCTTACCCTACACGTCTCCCATCTCGCGTGCTCTCGACGAGAAAGAAGCTATCGTCGCCAACGAGCTCATCGATGTCATCCAACGGCACCGGTGGTAGCAAGTGGCCTGATTTCCGGCTCGCGTCGACCCTATGGTCTCTTATGGGCTCGCAATCCAACAGACCAGATAAGCAAAACAACAACGACCGCGCAGGCGATCACGGCCAAGACGACGAGCAGCAGCACGAGAACGAACACCAAAACGAGCATTCGAACGAGCTAAACCAGTCACTCGAGGTGGCCCACGACAAAATGGATACCGAAGACCAGTCAATTGATGACATTGGGGGGTTCGATAACTACGAACACGATGCCCAGGTTGGTTCAGAGGACGGCGGCCAGGACCAAGACTTTGGTGCGCTGGAGATGTTCGACAGCAACGCGACACAAGCTCCCTACTCGTCGGAAGCCAATAACGCGTCTTTTGATGATAAAGCACCCGAGGCGCTCATGTCAGAGGAAGCACCTTCCTCTCAATCTCGAAAGAACAAACGCGACAGGAAGGAGCGCAAACGAAAAAGCATAAACGATAGTGCATCACCCCAGCTACTGACCGATGAGGACTCCTCGCGAAAGTCCAGAAAATCCAAGAAAAAACCAACTTTGCCCGTTGAGATTCCTGATAGCCTTATCGAGAATACTACCTCGAACATGTACCAATCTCAACCCCCTGAAATTCCTGCTGCCGATTTTGACGATGAGGCCCCCGCAACTCAATCGAAGCGCAAACGCAAGCCATCTGACTCCGCAGACGGCAAACAACGCAAGAAACGGAGATCCCGTGATCAGGGAACCGAGTCCGAAACTCAAGATGTTGTGCCAGGAACTCAAGAAGGTGATCAAGCTGCGCCATCCCAGGAATTAGATACTCGTTCTTCTCAAGCTGCCTCCTTTTTACGCACCAGAAACGCGTCTCAGCCGGGTGCTATCTATGATGCCGTTTCAGATGAAACTCCAAACTCCCCTAGTGCTGCACGCCTCGAGGTTCGTGACGCTCGATCAAGGGAAGGTAGCGCCGCCCCTGACGTGATGGACATGGACGAACCAACCATGGAGGATGACCAAGGTGGAGAAACTGGACGGACCGGCTTCTTCTCAATTAACGGGTCTGAGAACTCGGAACACCAGGACGTCGAGCGGATGGCCAGAGAGGCATGGAATGAGCATGTCAATGGGCAACCTCAAGCCAACACTCAGGAATCAGCGCATCCTGAAGAGATGGAGGTGGATATTCCCACATCTGCGCAGCGTCCTCAAACAACCCATGATGTGTATGATGTCCCCGGAAGCCCAATTCAGTCACCAAACCCGCCCAGCGCCAGTGCAAAGAAAATGCGGTCAGCCAAGGCGAAGAAAGCCAAACCCACATTCTTCGATAAGTCGCCTTCTCCTGAACAGGATGGCCCATTGCCATCGCCTTCTGCCATGACACCGATGCCCCGAAAACGTGCCAAGAAGGCCTCCAGCCGTAGAAAGTCTGAGGCCAATCGTGCCCTTTCGTCTCAGAACGTGCAGGACGGAGACGACGATGACGCTGAGGACGGCAATGCTGCTGTTGGACGCCGAAACCGAATGGCTGGTTACACTCAGGGACGATTCAACGATGTAGAACTCGGCCGTATCGCACAGGCAGTTGAAAGTTACCGTGTCGAGCACAGCATGGATCAGCATGAGTTGAACGCCATGATTCACGCTGCGGGAGGTACAACCGCTGGCGACGAGCATGCCGCTCTTTGGGCACGAATTTTTGCAACTTGCCCGGACCGCCACCGACAAAAGATTATCAACATCACTCGAAAGAAGTTCCACAACTTTGTTGCTCGCGGTACCTGGACCAACGAGCAAGACGCCGAGCTTCGTGACCTTATTGAGGTTCACGGGACGAAGTGGTCCAAGATTGCGGGTATCGTGAATCGTCATCCTGAGGATCTTCGAGATCGTTATCGCAACTACATTGTCTGTGGAGATTCGCAACGAAAGGACACTTGGGATGAAACTGAAGAGGGTAACCTGACCCAGTACGTGATGGAAGCGATGGGTGCCATTGATGAGTTGAGACGCATTCAGCCATCCCGTGAGCTTCTTAAGAAGCCTTACGAGGAGCTCATTGACTGGCAAAACATCAGCGAGCGTATGGAGAGAACTCGTAGTCGACTTCAGTGTATCACCAAGTGGAAGGCCATGAACATCAAGACCCACGGAAAGGATAAATTAGTGTCCCATGCGCCTGACGCACCTATTTCCTTTCGCCTGGAGAAGGCTCGTCGACAGATTGCCGCCATGCCCGATGAGGAGCGCTATCGTATGGTGATGGCTATTTCAGGCTCGTCCGCACAAGTCGAATCCAAAATTCCTTGGCAGAGATTGGTTGACAAGCAGTTCCGCAACAGCTGGCATCGACCTACACAAATGCTTTTGTGGCGACGCCTGAAGCATATGGTTCCCGAATCGGAACAGAAGAGCGTGCGAGACTGTGCACAATATCTCCATGAACTTTATGGCCAGACAGGCGAGCTTCCGAATGTTGATGACAGTCTCTTCAATGATGCCGAGGAAATGGAGTTCTTGAACACTATCCCCATCGCCCACGCTCCTACCAGCAGCGCACCTACAAACGGCCAGAACAACATGAGTGCCGAATTTGTTGACGAGGCTGATGAGGAAGGAGATGAACATCAGGAAAGTGAATACCCCGTCCCTGACGAGAACATTCAACCAGATCTGCCTATCGCACCCATGGAACACTTTGAGGCCGCTCCTATGGCATCAATGGACCCAGTAGCCCCGGTTGCAGACCTGGCACCTATGGAAGCCGCCGAAATGGTTGACCCAGCCCTTTCTGCAGAGCCTGTAGAGGCCATTGAAGATACGCCACTTGAGGAAGGACCGGCTCCTATCGTCAAGCCTACCGATACCCCTGTGTTCGCTGAGCCTGCTCCTCCCAAGGCTACCCGTGTCGCTAGGAGAACAGGTATGGGCAAGGCAAAGGCCCCCAAGCCCCCTCGAAAGGCATCCGCCAGATCTACTCCAGTCAAACCCACACCCAGCAGGCGTTCCACTAGACGTGGCGCTGCCGCGTCTCAAGACCCTATTGAGGATGATGGAGAGGCCCAGGCTTCTGCCGCCGCAGAGAGCTCCGAGGTTGATGAGGCCCAAACACGCAAGCGAAAGACACCTAGCAGGTTTCGATCCACTACCGCCGCTGCAGTCCCTAATACTGCCGACGCTGCCGACGATTCTGACAGTGTGATGGATGACATGGAAGACATGCCTGCCCGTATTATTTAACGGAACTACATGACTTTCAACAAAGGGGAGAAAAAGAAAGACGGATATAGCATAACAGAGAAGTTGAAGAAATTCCGGAGAGGTTTCGGCGCACATATTACTATCGTATTGGCCTCACGGTTAGAGCCGGCGTGTACTATCAGCACCTATATGAGTTAATTCGAGGTAGCGGGAGGATGTTGAAGCATATGGATGGTGTCGGACACCATTGCTTTTAGAGAAAGGAGTATTATTAGCAATTGAGCATTATAATCATCACCAAACACAATTACGGTGCGTGCCGAAGGGATGTTCATGGACCAGAATTAATGCAAATAATGGTATAATAGCGCATTATCTACTCTAGCCATGTACTTCATGTTAATTCATAAGCCAACGCTATTCATAGTATCAGTGCTACCCTATTTTGGGTGCAGAGCAGATCACAAACATTTCTCCTACTCCAAACTCCTCCTAATGTTTTCCTTTTGCAAGTCCACCGAGTCCACCGGGTTTATAACAAACATTGATTCTTTAACGAATTTCGGGCTCCCGCATGAAGTCGGGAATCGTCAGTCCACCCTCGCCGGGTTCGTAATGAGTAGCGCCGCTGTCACCGTGGTCCGTGGCTCTATCCAATAGTTCAAGGACATCGTCGATAGGATTGCCATCGCGACCGGGCCCAAGAGCGGAGTCATTGTCGAAGGCGTGGATCTTGATACCTCGGAGGTGAGTGTCTTTGCCGTTCTGGTGGTTCTCAAGAATCTGCATCTGCACAACCCAGGCGACGAGGGTATTTCCATCAGGGTCGCCACCGGCGCCGGCAATGGGAACCTGCTGCCAGCCAGAGGGGTTTTCAAGGGCCATGGTAGCAAACTCAATGAGGTTGTTCTCGCTTGTGCCGGCCTTGAAAACAACCTTGGTAGGGGTGTATGATTCGTCTTCATTGAAGTCGACGTAAAAGCGAATGTCGCGGATGCCAACACGCTTGGTAAAGTACATAGTAAGTTTATGTGGCTGGGGTCCATCGGATCTGATACGTGTAAGTAGGGGAAATCTGTGGGTGGATGAAGATGAACTTACTGCCAGAAATGCTTGAGATCGTCACTCTTGAGCTGCTCTACGCCATTGCCGGGCTTGTGGCTGCTGACTGTAAAGCGGGCGAGGTTGGAGATCTCCTTAAGGCCAGCGGTGGCTGGATCGAAGGGGGGAGCAACGTCCAGAGCTTGGTCTTGTTCGCCAATATCTTCTTCCTCATCGTCCATGTCGTCCTCGTCAATGGAGTTTTCGTCTTCATACTCTTCGGGAGAAAGGGCCTCATGGCCGACTTCTTGCTCGACCGCACGGTCCCCGGTGTAAGGGCTGGGGACCTGGGGAGATGGGCCAGCGGGTGTAGCTAGTACACGACCTCGGTTTTGGAGGATGCTCTCATCAGGCTCAGAGCTGGAGCCGTCGGAATCAACAGGAGGCATGCTGAGGCGAGGCCCGTCGGCAGGGAGTGCAGCTAGGAAATAGTCAATCGAGTGTCGGATTTCTTCAGCCTGTTCCATATCATTTCGAAGATCTGAAAGTTGCTGGTCAAGGGTAGCATCGATGTGATCGACAGCTCGCATAAAAGCCTCCTCGTTTTCCTTGTCTCCATCTTCCCACAGAGGAAGAGGTCTGACGGTTCGGATACGCTCGCAGAGCAGAGCACCGGTGGTCTTCTGAAAGGGAAGTTCACCAAGGGGAACTCGCTTGATGCGGTGATCAGGGTTGATACGACGAGGGCGGGGGGCGCGAGGGTTGAAGAGACGACGACGAGAAGGCATCTTTGCTAGAAGGGAGGGTTGTTCAGGTGTAAATGAAGAACAAGGATAGTAATGAAAGAACACGCTTAAGGATAGTTGCTGCACACAGCGAACGAAGGGATCGTAATGAAGATAGAAATATATGAAAGGATTGATGGGGGGAATTGATGAAATTGTGTGTAGTTGATGAAGATATCAGAGATGTTGAAGAGTGCACGAAGTAAAGGTTTGTGTGGTGCTGAGGGAAAGAATCAAATAACTCAGAGTCAAACGGGGAAAGAGCTTTTGACATGAAGTGAACTGGCTGCCTATTGATGCGTTGAACAATAGAAAAGAGCTGCATTGTATTATTGCATCACTTGACGCCAGCCGGCTGATACTGCCACTGTCACTGCCAGCACTGCCAACGACTGCAAACACTCGAAAATACCGAACGACAGAACAACATGGCATTGCCAGTAACAGGAGAAGAAGGAACACTCAGGACCAGGCATCAGAATTTGTTTACTTACCTCTGTATAGTCGAAATGGGTTTGGAGGTGGTGCTCGACGACGTCGCTGGTCGGGGGGTTGATCAGGTGTTCGATGAAGCGGAGGACCGTCCGGAGTTATCAGAGCACCAGCAGGCGAAGCTCCTTGACTTGGCTGTAGCCTCGTAGCAGGACCGCTTGGAGTTGCGGCGATTTGGGGAACTGGAGATGAGGCTATCTCGGATGTAACAGGTCTTGGGCTCAAAGCTGTGTTTGCATTTGCACGCGTATTTGCGTTTGCATGTGTAGCTGCTACATGGCGGGCTCTTCTCGAACCACGAGTGATATCCATGCTGTCTAAGTTATGACAGATACCTAGGTGCTCTGATTAATGCTGGCAGTGGCAGTAGCAGCTGTCACTGCAATTGACACCTGGCTAACACTGGCGATAGTGGCATACCTATACAACTAAACCCCCTCTATAGTCAAAATAGGCGCGGTCGCGGTTGGCACTGGGACCCATGGATAAAAATGCGATGTGAGTGGCCAGCTGGACGCGCTATCACGTGGCATCTATTTCCGGTGCCATCCATCTGTTCCCCACGCTCAGCTCTCAAGCTGGTCCAACCTTGGCCGTGCACCATCCTTGTCTGAATTATGAAACATGATCACCAGCTATTGCATCCTCAAAAGGAGTGTCAAGGTCAAGCAGCCAATGCTAGCTAGCTATCAATCTGCAGAGTAGCAGAGTTGTTCAATTCAATGCCGCACAGCATCTTCCATCTCGACATTCAACAATTCCTCTTCCAAGGCTTCAATGAATGCCGATCAGTTCTATTTCCCCCTCAATTACCAACTCTAAAGCTTCCTGGTTTCGTATTGCAACTTGCAGGGTCCTCTTTTTTCAGGGCCCCCACTCTCAAAAAGAAACCTTCCAGAAAATCTTGGTAGGGATCCTGACGCATGCAAGCCACCGTTGGGCTAAAGCTGCCAGTTGAGGGCAGTTCTCGAGTCAATTGCCAACTTTGACAATTGACTTTCTAGTAGATACCGTCATTGCTCTCCTTTTCAGATCTGCGAGTTGAGTTGTTACTTTTGCTGCGCCGCTCACTCACATGGAGCAGGGAGGTTATATCGGGACACACGATGACGAATGCACAACACCATATGCCATTGCTTCCGAATGATCTTCGATCCCCGATCCCGTTGCGTTGAAACAGTACGATAATTCCTTAATCAAAACGGAAAATTGGCTGGTCATCCTTCCAGCCTCCCCACAACGACGCCTTGACCATGCCTATACCCGTTCAACGTCCAGTCTTGTGTACCTGACACTAAAGCACAAAGGTGGCCTACGGATTACATGCCTCGAGACTCGGGATCTGAGGGACAACGGATATGCCGACATGGCTCCAGCTCTTGATCTAGTAAATATAGAACGAGGCATGCAGAAAATCGTCTGGTTTCGTCCTCCAGTGCAGAGACTAACAACATGAAACATCAGCTTATATGGCCTTTGCGTGCAGATGAAATTTCCTCTCGCCGTTGGCTAGTCACGTTTGTGACATGCACGGCCTACGTGTTGCCCTTTTGGCTTCAGTCGTGTGGGTCTTATCGCCAGCCTCATCTACAGCCATCATCCCAGCTCCTCGGTATACAGCACGCCTCATCTTACCCGTCTCAGTGGCAACGATCCAGACTCTTGGTCCGAGCCAAGACCATCGTTAAGATCTCTACCTGTTGGCGAAACGTCATGACCGTTTTCACTTAACTACCGACCTCCCCGCTCGCCACGTCGGCCCGCTCATCTTCAGGGTCCTCCCATGAAGCTGGTCCTTCATTGTCTCTCGCAAGATCCAAGCTTTGGGCCCCTCTCTTTGCTTCTGTCCGTCTAAGTCGACGCTTCCATGTAGTCTGTCTCAGCTCTATCGGTTTCTATTCGCCATCAATGCACCCTGACGCCTCAGCTTCCTCCAGTGCTCAACTTACATCCCCACCATCAGGACCAGTCCGAGCGATGTCATGAGCATGGATAGCCTCAGTGAATCAAGGTAACGGGACACCTGGTGAGCCTTGATGATCCCTGGGTTCAGCCTCGCGGATGAGACTCCCATCAGCATAAATAACTAGACATGTCGACTGCTTCTAACAATAATCAATCTGCAGTCAATCTCAATCATCTTCACTACTTCTCCCATAGCAAAGACGAAGTCTCACCCTGAGATTTCATCTAATTCTGCTGGATGTACGGTTATTTTGAACCTTTACCTACTATTGAAACAACCCTCATATCTCCAAGTCAATCCGACATGTCCTCATCAATACTCAGCCGCTCGGCTCGCAACACGCCTACCATGGCGGGATCTGCTTTCAGTCCTCCTGGTGAACCCTCCGCCGCTGCTAGCTCTTCCAGTCAAGAGAGGGTTCCATTCATGAGAGAGAACTCTCCCGAGGTTGACACCCTACCTTCCAACCCAGCTGCTACCCCAGTTGTTACCCACGGTGACAACATCCCAATCAGCCGGACCTCAGAGGCTGATACTGTGGTGCCTCTTCAACCTGTCATCAGCCAGGATGCCACTTCATTTCGCCCCGGTTCTCGCACCGGAAACTTTGTCACTCCCAAAGCCACCCGTTTCTCCCAGGACGGCGGAGAGCCCGTTCATTATTCAGGTTCTATCAAGTCCAGCCGACGACGCCCTCGTGAGCGTGATGAGTACGACTTTGATCAAGCCGCCGACTACCCTACCCAGAGCGACTACGAACGTTACTGGCGCACAGAAAGCCGCAATGATCGTGATCGCTACACTGGTCGAAGGGGCCCTTACCCACCTCCCACATTTATGAACCGTCGTCGGGTACCCCCTCATGATTCAGATGATGAGTTCTACAGTAGCGACGACCCTCGCATACCTCCCAATGGTGGCCGCAGGATGGTGGATGAGGAGATGGGTGCTTATCCCGCCCGACCCTTCAATCTTCATCGCACTTCCACTCTCAATGGCTTCAACATCACCACAGGCAAGCTCGAGTGGAACAACTTGAGTCGCAAGGAGAAGTCAGAGATTATGCGCTTACCCTTAACTCAATGGATGAACTCAAACTTCAAGAACCATTTTGTTGCCGGTATCGGAGAGCTTATCGGCACTACCATGTTCCTCTTCTTCGCTTTTGCTGGCACAGAGGTTGCCAACATTCAGGCCGAGACCAACAACAGGACTACCACTGGAGAGGCCACCGGTGGCCTCAATGTTTCCAAGCTCCTCTACATCTCCATCATCTTTGGTTTCTCACTCATGGTCAACGTCTGGGTATTCTTCCGTATTAGTGGTGGTCTCTTCAACCCTGCTGTCACTATTGCTATGTTGATGGTCAAGGCCATCAGCATGACAAGAGCTATCTGCCTGTTCCTTGCACAAATCCTAGGATCCATGCTTGCTTCTGTTGTCGTGCGCTACCTATTCCCCGAGACGTTCAACGTTCGAACCACTCTTGGAGGCGGTGCGTCTCTTGTCCAGGGAGTGTTCATCGAGGCTCTTCTTACTGCCGAGTTGGTCTTTACCATCTTTATGCTTGCCAAGGAGAAGCACCGAGCTACGTTCATCGCTCCTGTCGGTATTGGTCTGGCTCTGTTCATTGCTGAGATGGTTGGTGTCCAGTTCACTGGAGGTTCGCTCAACCCCGCTCGAAGCTTTGGTCCATGTGTCATTACCGGTACGTTTGACTCGGAACACTGGATCTACTGGGTTGGCCCCGGTATTGGTTCTCTGATCGCCGTGTGCTTTTACTGGTTCATCAAGACCCTGGAGTACGAGATGGCCAACCCTGGTGCTGACGGTGACGATCTCAACGACCCAACAAAGAACCCTGAGAAGCGTGCGGAGGTCCAGGCTACTAGCAAGGCTCCCACAACCGCCTTCGGCGGGGGCAAGACTCCTTCGATTCTTAGCTAGGCGCAGGTTCATGAAGCACGATTGTTATGAATGGAGACAATATGGACATGATCCACCAACGATTACACGATGAAGGATGATGAACAACACCATGATACTTCATGAAGATTATTGCATGACGCAACATAAAGAATGAATACGCAGAAGACAGATATATGGATGAAAATCCAGGCTTGAGTTTGGTTTACATACTACACAATTGATTTGGAGTTCAGGATTGGGGTTTGTTTGGCGTATCGACGATATGGGGTCCAATTACCCCAAATAACGGAGTATATATATAGCTTTGGGTAGAGAAGAATTAAACAAGGTGTCTAACTGGAACCTATTTACACATATCATCTGCTCTAAGTGAAGGATGTCTAGTTGTTGCTCTGAGGAGGGGAGCAGACCTTATAAGGCACCTACTTGTGCCCCTCACTTTGAATACTTTTCCGCCAACACAAGATGAGCACCGACTTGGACCGCTGCCGAGATACCGCCCGAAATGGATGGCCTCGGTGGAATAGGTAAGCCCCGTCTACTACGATGATCGACAAAATGTTGGCTGGGGTGCGACCTACTCGCAATAACGTCAACAAGAGGGACTTGATACCTCTGCTGGCAAAATACCGACAGGAGAAACAAGTAGACATAAGACTGGGAGTGCCATGACGGAACTTCGCAGCAGTTATATACAAAGAGGCAACCCCCGTTGTATGAGCCTTTCCACAAGCAGATCTAGCATGACAGCAGTTCATTCCAAGTAGTTTCTAGTTCATTCACTCCAGGTAGGCTTCTGCCTATGATATCCAACTCCAAAATAATTAACATGTAACAAAATGCTTTTTTCATGGCCCGCTCCTAATATGCTGATGTTCGCTTCCATACTCATTTACAACATCGTTTGTTGTTGTCAAAGCCGCTGTCGTCTCGCTCGAGCAGTGCTCAGGAGGAAGCACACCAGAAGGTATGACATGCAGAAGGCGATAACACCTCCTAAACCACCAAGTATAAATCCGGCACCGGCATCGCGGGAGAAGCCCTTGGTGAGGCCGTTGACTGGCTTGGGAGTTTCGATGTTGTCGAGAGAAGGCATGGTTGTTGTGGTTGCTGGGTGGTCTCAGGATGTGATATGGTAAATCTCTTGTTGGACTTTATGTGGACAGTAATATTGTGCAGGATTTCTATATTCTCCGCCTATAGTATTTGTGGTTAGGAGATCTTCTCTTGCTGTAGTAGAAGGTTGTGTGGGTAGGCTCACAGATGTAATTTTATATCGACTTGAGTCTTGACAGGGTTTCTTTGATCGAACTGGAAGGTCTTTATTTCAAGAAAACAGGGACATTAATTACAGTTATAGTAGGATGTTTGTTTTGTGATGAACTGTGAAAATGGTCACTTCTGTGGTGTTTGTTTGCAGAGAGTTGACAGTGACTGTCAGCTAGTAGTTCCAGACGAGGGAACAGCCTACCTCTCAAGAGAAGTGAATGGAGCAAGCCCGAATTTTCTGTTTGCTTCACAAACAGATGGTCGTTCATTTATTTGCATTGGATCTGCCAGCGATAAACTCCCTATTCGCAGGTGTAAGACGGTATTCGGCGATTAGCATACTCAACATTGTCGCATTTTCAATGTAGCTATAATTTGTTCATATCATCTTCTCATAGCCGTCCCATGCACATCACAAGCGACATTGAATACATCCTATATATTCTAAAACCTTGGTGGAAATAGCACTTATATTTATGGCATACCCGGGTGATGGAAACAAAAAGGAGACATAGAAGATATGCTGGAGTGCTGATGATTTCCCACCTTTGTTAACATTAATAACCCTACTCTTAATAACCTAGTTTGAATTCTCTCAAGAATATAACGTTTTTTATAAATCTATCTCAAAGGCCCGAGTAGCCTTCTAGTTACCATAGATGTTATTTTGTAGGCACCAGATGAGTGAGTGTGTGATAGGGGGTTGATATACAATTGAGTATGAGATACTATAATCATCTACAATACTGCGCCTTTAGTGTATTTCATTACGAGGCTACTCCAATGGTTTCACTTGCATAAGCTCTTTTAAGAACCTCTATAGTCTCTCGTCCCCATTATCCCATCAAGTGCCATGGATTCTCATCAGAGGCCATATGTGACTTCCGAGGTCGATGTCTCTAGCTTGGAGATGTTTACAGTTTTAACTTGCATGACCCAGTTTCCTATTCCACATACACGAGGCAGTAGTTGCGTGTCGCGCATGCGTGCTTGTCTCTGTGACCATCTGGCGTATCAATATCATATACCAAAATGAGATGAGTGCTTCCAACAAGCTCACAAAGCAAGCCCCGTTGGCTCAGTGGTAAAGCGTATCACTAGTAATGATAAGATCACTGGTTCGATTCCAGTACGGGGCATGTGACTTGTTCTTTTGCCGTTGTTACCGACTTAATACAATCCCTTTTGTTTTGTTTTTGGAAGCCTTATATGCATGATATGATGTCCCGGCATGATCGTGAGATACATTCTTCTGGTGTCAAGCGCAGTTTGCGCGGTTGCCTTTTCTTTTATTAATTCCCACCTGGTCCTCATACCGTTACCCAAGGTACTTTGAGAGATGGTTCAAAAGAGAGGCTTGTTATCTCGCGCCTGAACCGGGTATACTCGTAAATATGACTTACTTGGGATAGGTGATTTCCTTTCTTTTTGACGGGATGACCGAGGCTTGGCGGGACGAGTGATTTTCTCTGGAAGGCTTCTGTAAATACCGTGGTCATCTTACCCTGAACCAAAACCCCCAACCTCGTGTCTTGCTCACGTATTTAAGAATATAGTCCATACGAACACTATCGAGCCAAATACCGTTCCCGAGCTACGAGCCGCGTGACATGTCTCAGTTCGTTATTTCCGTCTCAAACTCAAAAGAACCGCGATGACTTCACGAAAACCTATGTACACGGTAATCCAACCCTGTCAAAAGGTGGAGAGTTATGGTCAGTGCAATCACAAAGATCGGACACGACAAGAGTAGAGCAAGGAGTGAAAGATAGTGGAACCAGCATTAAATTTCCATGGATCCTCGTCTCATAAACCAACTTTGTGCATGTCTTTGTTCCCTTTGATAATTAAATGGGCGTTTTGTAATCCTGGCAGGTGAAGATATTTATGGCAACTCGCACACGACAAAGATGCATATGCCGTGTTTCGAAAATGTGCAAAGGAGGTTCTTTGAACGAATTCTAGAAAGATAAAGAAACAATCACAATTAATGATAGGAACGAACTTGGCCAGACTAGGGTTAAAGAGATCCCCCATTAAGATAGACAATTATTTACAGTAAATTAAGATTGATGTCATCCGCCCACCGGGCCCCCTTTTTGCTTGGGCATGCTCGTTGATAATGATAGGCGCTGCCGAGCCAAGCCAATGCCTGGGTAAATGAGTGGAAATTTGGCGAAATAGACGACATCTGCAAATGATGGTAACAGTTGATGATACATTTGGCGGCTGACACTGCAGCTAGAATGACTAGAGCGAGTGAGTGAGTGTCATGATGATATGAGCTTCCTGTCATTGCAGTAGAGAACACGGGGTCTAGCCTGAGATTAATTAAAGGTCAAAGTATCTCTCTCATGCAAAGCATTGCTACCGCTGAGGAGGGGCGTGTGTCCACCAATACCACCTCATCTTTTATGCCATCTCGGCTGGTTGATTAGCTCACAAAGTCAATACGGCAATATCCCTCCCAAGGCTCCCATCAAACAAATGAAACCCCTCCATTTAACATTCTCTCTCTCTCTCTCTCTCTCTCTCTCTCTCTCGTATGTAAAGCAAGGGGGCTAGTATCACCACCCGACTATTGCGGGGGCGTAAGGACTATTCAAGGCTGTTTGATCAATGCACGGATGAGAGCGATTCTGACAGGTTAAAATAGGCATGGGAACTATCGTTCGAGTTTAAATCTGAACGAGATAAGCTGATATTTACAATGACCGCGCCTTGTCTATCATTGCAACTGTTTGATGATCTGTACATCCATCCATATTCTAAATACTCCATAACTTTAGTATCAGGTCAAGACATGATGTCTTAAACTTTCCCTCGTGACGCTTCCGTCCACGTTGCCGCGTCTTCAGACCAAGTCAGTTCTCTTTGGCCAAGCTCATCCGCAACCGTTTCCACATCCGTAATTCTCTTTGTTCTTCTACCTATAACAACGACTTACACACTTAAACATCATCTTCTACCGTCCGCATCCGTAGTGAACTCATGCACACCCTTTCTTCCAACATCACACGCCCCCCGCTCCCCCCCTTTGAACTGCACCAAAATTGCCGCTAATTCCAGGGGACCTGCTGCCCTAGAGGAAGCTGGAGTGGGACTCTATCCCCAGGCATGAAAAGTGACCCCTCCACTCGCAGAACCGAGGCCAGGGCCTGTAACTACAACTTCCCCTAACGGATGCTCAGCACTGCGCTGTCTGGCTGCGCTGTGCGCGTGGATGCCCCCCCATCGAATGTCGACTTTCGGGCGTGTGGGGCAAAAGGGAGGAAAGTCGCTAGCGCAAAAGGTAGTACCCGTCCCTTGGAAACTTCCACTTCCATTAATTACAGTACAAGTGCACTTCCGGTCGTCTTTGAGCTGAGCTCTTCCATTCTCTCCTCCTCCCAACAACTCAACTCCAACCTCGACCCTTCATCGTTTTGTGCCCTTCACTTTGATACCCAGACTCTCATCGTCTTAGTCTCTTACCTTCTTCTCTTTAATCAAATCTCAATATGACCTTCACCGATGAGGAGCTCGACCGCGACTGGCAGCCCAGCGGCCGTCGCCCCCAATCGTCCGTATCCCCTATACTCGCCTCTCTCCATTGAAGACGCCCACGATGTCGTCTGCAAACTTTATAACATCGAGAATCAAGCTCTAACACACATCTGTCATACAGAACCATTGCTCGCTCTTTTAGCGCGGAGCTGATGGACATCTTCCGTATCGAAAACTCTCTCACGGACCTGGATCAGCAAGTCCATGCCAAGTTGGTCCACCGCTTGCTCAACGTTTCACAACCGTCGAATTATGCTTCTAACTGCTTTTCTTTACCCTTTTGAACAGGAAGCAAACCGTCGACAAGAACGCCGAAGAACTCGCAGCTCTCGAAGCCCGCATTCGCGAAATGGAGGATCGTCTTCGTCGCTCCACAGGCGGTGCTCAGCAACAATATCCACTGCCTCAGACCCAGACCGCCAACCAGGCTCAGCAGCAGCCCAGCTCCCTCGACGCCCCCAAGGACGACTCCAAGGCTCGATCACGACCAGGAACTGCTCGCGCCTCCCAGCAGGCTCCCTCTTCGGGAAACATGCCCCCGACCCCAGGTGCTAGTGAAGGTGAATACTACGTCGTCACCCGCGATGACTTACAAGACGGCCCGCGCTGACGAACTTTTTTGACTTTTAAAAAGACGGAGATCATGAATAAAGCAATCTGACCTTTCTTACTTGCTTCCCTCTTCTTATTGAACCATTCAATTCTCTCGAGGGGTTTTATGACCACCGGTCAGTCTCTTACAAGAGAGCCATCCTCCCCAAGCTAGTGGACGTTTGTTGCGTGCGGAGAACCAAACGGTGGGCCCAAACCTTGCCAGACCGCAACTTGCACTACAAATTCGTCCATCCTTTTAGGGGACCGTGTTTCACAACTGACTCGGTTGGTGCCCTTCGACAACTGGCCAATTCATTGTTTCGAAGAAAGCCACGAATTACAGCAGAGGCGCATTCCCAAACGTCAAACGCCCTCGGCTTTTTACAATGTATATTGATTGCTGGAGGAGTTTTCTTAAGAGCTGGGGGGAAACACCAAGGCGTACCCCCTGCCTGAGCCCCCCCTTTTTCGTCGTTCGCTATCAAGATTCCCGGCGTTCATAGAGGCAGCATTTGCAACATCTTTTTTTATATTTTTTACTTTATTATATTCACCCTTTCGCTCCTACACTCGCGTAGGCTACTGCATATTGTTTTTGATGGAATGACGTCCACCTTTGCTTTTAAGAAACTGTTACTGCATGGTGGAAAGTACGACTGAGTGGGATGGATGGGATGGGATGGGATGGGACGGATTTGAATGGATGGTATGACAATTGGTCGCAAGTGCCTGGATGGAACCTCACTTGACTTGATTCACGGCCGAAATAACGAGGTTTGTATGTATCGTTTCCAATTAGGTGGAAATAGACAGGTATTTGTTACCTTGCATGTTTCTTGAACAATGCCTTGCTGCCGAGTCTTGATTTGATTCCGATTTTATTACACATGATTAACTCTAGCTCTTTGATCGTACAGTGTATCATCTTGATCGACCGCCTGCACCAAGTGCTTCAGAATTGCATCTCCATATGATCTAACTTCCAAAATATGAAGCCCACGCTGTTCATCCATCAATATCGTCGAGCTCCTTGTTGGCAAATCCAACCTTCTTCTTTTCAAGATCAAACGCGACATAGAGCGCCTTGAGCGCCACGTCGCCAAGGATGGTTACACCAAGGCTCTCTGCACTTTGCAAACCGCCCCAGCAGTAATCTGGATCATTGTCGGTAGGGCTGTAGCTGAGGTACGGTCCGGGGATCTTCAAGACGTGCTCTGTACCTGGCACTTTGAGCATCAAATCTGGTAACTGGTTGGCGAACTTGCAAGGGAACGTAAATGCGTTCCCAAGGCGAGGGTCGATTTTCATCTCTGGCACATCGTACCAGTACATGCCCGCAAGCTCTCCAGGTAGGTATAGCAGGGTAGTGCCCGTGTCGACGGTAGCCTCAAAAGTATGAGCCATCCAAACCCGACGCTGGCCAGTCCAAGCTGTCATGTCGAATGTGACATCCCAGTGGGGACTGTCCTCCCGTGTGGCCATCCAGGAGATATTGTCCTTGGTTCGGGTGTCATCAATTTGGCCAAAGTCAAAGCGACCCGTGGTGTTTCGTCGCAGATCAACAGTGAAGACGGGTTCGTCAAGTAGCGGGCGGAGCTTGTCTAGCAGAGACGGAGTAGGAGGGTCAATATTGCTAGGAAGAGACTTGGCAAGGCCCATAATGCCTGTGAGCTCAGTCTCACGTTCAAATCGTGGAGCGACAATTTGAGCGGATTGGATAGCTGTGTTCTTGAGTTCGAGGTCTCCTAGACGAAGGGTATCAAGGTAGACGACACCATTAGCGTGAGTGCCGTCAACTTATGCATACATATTAGTAAAACTGTTGCAATGGTACAAAGGTCGTGCTATCTCTCACCGTACTCAACGTTCCATTCTGCATCATGGAGGCGGCGTGATGTTTTGGAAGAGTTAGGCTTGTATCGAGGAGCCCAAGGGCCTTCGGGATTGGCTCGATAGATTGTATCAGTAGATTGCACCCACCTAGCTGATCAGTTTAAGTAACTTGTCTCTCAAAGTATGTTACTCACAAGTCTGCAGATCCGGTATCCATCGCGATCTTGAGGATTTGGGGTGGAGTGCCGACTTGAACGTCGGCAATGTAGATCGAATCGTTTCCAAGGGGGTGCACGTTCACACGGCCCTCTGTTAGGAAGAGCATCAGTACTTGTTGGATCCAATGTGCAGTAATAGTATACCTTCATCCAGCAGCGAGAAAGCAGACAGAACCTCTGCAGAGACAGGTGCTCCCCACTTCAGTCGAGCAGCCACCCATTCTCGAACAAAGTCAGGCTTGGAGTTGGTGTTCTTGGCCGCCTCGAGGGCAAACCTCTTTCCACCCTTGGGCTGAGGTGTAGCAATAGCAGTAGCCAAGCTTGCTACCACAAGCACAGCGAGCAACAGGAAGCTCTTCATGATGTCAAGCCAGATGTCGTGATCCAAATTGTTGGAAAGACTCAGAAAGAGAGTGTTGAGAGAGGAGCTAGAACGAAGGTAAGATGCCAATGTAGGCGAGCAATGGAGGAAACGAGTTGTATTGGCACAGTAATGTATTGACTGGATGAAGTGTCAAGGTAGAGGAAACAGAAGAAAGGAAGGAGGGAAGATTGGGAAACTGGCAGACAGTGCCCGTGAATCACCTCCTCTCTATATATCAAATCCCGAAGTAGGAGCGGGTGGTAACATTTACCAGCACCTGCCAGGCACTTTCTCGGCCAAGTCAGTACAAACAAACTCATTTAGCAGGTATCCTCCTTATATTTGTAGTGTCATACCTTATATTCGGACATCCATCAATGAATGTGACACATAAAACCGCTTCCCCTAGACGAGCCCCCTTCACCTCGCGCCGACCATTACACAACCTCTTTGTAATCGGATCCCTTCTCGCCTACGGAGGCAAACACGGGAAGCTGCAACTACGACGTAACATAGCATGATATCCACGCCTCTGGTAGCAACGAGGCGACGCGAGGCAGCACGGGCACATGTTTGTTTTGTGAGTATTTGGAGATACAGAGATTGCTATTGAGATGGTATGTGTACTCGACATAACGGTCATGAGACCGTCCGGAAGACTCACGACACCAGGCACAAACGTGGAACAACGGGGAGGGAGAAGATATGATGCTTCGTTACGTGCGGGTCGTTGACGAACAAAGTTTCCTAACGACGCGGCATGTGGAACAAGCCTGACCGGCATATCACTCGGGGAACTCAACTCTAAACATCACACGTTTAGTACCCTCAGGTAAGTGGCGAGAAAGCTATGTGTCCCTATTTGTGTATTCTACTCTCAAATAGTACAGTCAGATGCTCTATGGTCCATCATCTGAACTGGTATCAATTAATCAATATACGTATCAACAAACTGCTCTACCCTTTCTTTTTGTCGTCATAAGAAAGAAAGCCAAGATCAAAAGTCAATACGCCATCGTCTATAGTTCGTCATGAGTCTCCTTCTTCTCTCCATCGGCCTTCTTCGCCTTCTCTGCCTTCATTTTGTTGATTAGCTTCTCGAGCTGCTCCTGGTCGATCTCACCATCCTTCATGAAGTCCTCCGTGTTGAGCTCAACTGTCTCCTGAGATGACTCTCCGCTTGTTGTCTTGCTCTTCTTGCCCTTGTTCTTCTTAGCCTCCTTGGCAGCCTTCTTAGCCTGTCGGTTCTTCTCCTCAACCTTTCTAGCACCCTTAAGGGCGACCTCAATGCTAATTTTCTCGAGCTTGTCACGCTTAGCCTTGAGGTCCTTGGCGAGGAGCACAGGGTTCGCGGTGGCAGCCAGCTTAGCCTGCTTAGGCTCAAGCTCGTTCAGCCAGTCCTGAGTTGACTTGTGGAGATCGATGACCTCCTTGAGATCCTCAATTGTGTACAAAGGAGGGATAGGTCCCTTCTCTTTGATAACATCCTCCATCTTGCGGGCTGTGGCGGCCGCAGAGTCGTCGTCTTCAAGTCCGTCAAAGTCGCCCGTAGCCTTCTCTCCCGCAGCCTCTGTGCTGGAAGACTCAGATGATGCAGAGGCCGACTCAGAAGCAGCCTTGTGCCAGCTCTCGTGCTCTGCGATCTGTTCCTTGATCTTGTTGACAAACTCGGAAGTCTTTTCCAAAGTCTCCTTCAATGAGGTGGTAAGCTCGGGGCGCTTCTCGGTCTCTTCGACCCTCTTCTGGATAGGTGCGACGAGGTCCTTGAGAACCTTCAGCTTGGATTTGAGAACATCCTTGGTAGCCTCTGCACCATCGGCGTAGAGCCAGTCACTTGTCTTGCTGGAAAGATCGGCCAACTTGGTCCTCTCCTTCTCAGTAGAGGCGGCAATGAAGCCTTCACCCTCAAGGAGATCTCTAATCTTATATGTGAATGCCTCAAGCTGGTTGAGAGCCTCCTCACGCTGTAGTCGCGCCTTGTCAGAAGCAGCAAAGGCTTTGAGGCGATCCTTGGACTTGGAGGTCTCTGCCGGGGTAAGGCTAGGGATACCGAGGTTCTCCACGGTGATCTCAACAGGAATACCCACAGTCTCTCGCTTCTTGACATCGGGCTTGATCTCCTCAGTGCTTCCAGAAGCAGCCGAATCAGCACCAGAAGCAGTAGAGGATTCAGAAGAAGCGGTGGACGAAGATGACCTGTCATCCTTCAGCTCTTCCTCAGATCCCTCAGATCCCTCCTTCAAGGGCTTCTGGTCCTTCTTTCCAAAACCGAATAGGTTCTTCACTCCGTCCACAAGACCCTCCTTGACTTCAGCCTCACACTCAACAGCAGCCTTGGCAATTTCAACTTCGCCATTCTCGCTGCTGAGCTTGACACCGAGCTTGAAGTGGATCTCAGACTCAACGCACGATGGGTACTTCTGCTTGATCGCAGCGATGGTGGCAGTCAAATTCTTAGTAGTGATGGTCTTGACGTCCTTCTCATCAGAACCAATTTGCTGGTAGAAGGTAGCGGTAAAATCCACGCCATCAGTGAATGTGAGCTCCTTAGGGGCAGCTCCCTGAGCGGAAACGGCAGACCAAAGTCGCTGGTGATGGGTCTTGCCTTCCTTAGACTCCCACTTCATACCGGATGAGTAAAATCCGCCCTCGGAGATGCGAATCTCCTTGACACGGAAGCTGGGGCTAAGCTCAGCAGCGCGGAAGCCGGCACCGAAAACGGCAGCCTCATCAGAGTTGACGTTGGATCGGATCTTCTCAGGAGAACCAGAGAGCTTCTCGAGGACCTTCTGGACGAAAGGAGTACGAGAAACACCACCATGGAGAATAATAGAGTCGATGTCAACGATGTCGAGGTTAGCGGCCTTAAGGGCGTCGTTGATCACAACAGTGATTCTCTCGGCGTGCTCAGCAGCCATCTCCTCAAATTCAGTACGAGTGATCTTATATCTGAAGTCAATGTCCTCGTACAGGCCCTCAAAGCTGGATCCGGTGTTCTGGTTGGCACTCAAGACGTGGCGAACCTTTGAGACTTGGTTGGTAAGCTTCGCAATGGCGCGGCCGTGGGCCTTGACACTCTCAGCGGCAACGGAAGCCTTCTGAGCAGCCTTGGACTCGACGAATTGCTTCACCATATCGTCCAGGATGAGGTTGTTCAAAGAGTCACCGCCAAGAGTGCGATCCCATCCAGCGCCAAGAACCTGAACCTCCTGAACAGTCTTGTTGAACTTGCCAATATCCTTAATTGATCGGCCCTGGAACTTCAAGACAGTAGCCTTGGTGGAGCCGGCACCCATGTCAAAGATGATGTTGTGCTCAGGCTTGGATCCGTTGCTGACGTTGGGGAACTCTCGAGTAGTGGCGTAGTTCAGACCGACAGCGAGACCATCGCTGAGAAGTCCCAGAACCTTCAGACCAGCAAGTTCAGCTGCAGTCTGGATAGCCCGCTTCTCATCGATGGTGTAGAAAGGAGGAACTGTGAGGACAATGGAGCGGACAATGGTTCCATCGCCAGCAGTCACCTCTGCATTCTTCTGGACGCTCTGTAGCTGCATGGCGAGGAGTTCCTCAACCATCCAGGCCTCTTCCTCATCTGTGAAAGCGCTGCTCTTGAACGCGACCGTGCCTCGTGTGGGGTGGGACTGCAATTGCAGCGCGGGGTGTCGAGCAGCGTACTCTTGCACCACAGAATCTTTAGTGGTCAGGCCAAGGATGGTCTTGAGGTTCGGGTAGACGTCGCTAGGGAATCGAGAGGCGAGAGCCATGGCGTCGGCGCCGTAGGCCCTCTCGGGGTATTCGCCCTTCTGAGGTCCATTCCTGGAAGGCTTGAAGACAACGGCGGAGGTCTCTTTTCGTCGTGAGTCCTTGGTCAGGACAATCTCGAGGGGAATACCGGGCTTGACTAGAGTGGCCTTGATGTACTCGGTACCAAGGTCGACACCCAATACGGCGGAAACTGCAAAGACATTTGTGGCAAAGAGGAAAATGGTCGCCAAAAGCGTCATGAGCGGCGAGATTCGAGATGCCATGATAGCGGTGTTGGTGGGGGTGCGCTCGCTTGCACACACCAAATCGAATAGAGGTGTATTTTTGTCAACGAGGAGCGTTGCCTCTTAGGGAAGAGAGCAAAAAAGACGATAACGTCTATGGGCAGAGAAACAAAAAGCCCAGAGAGTCGCTTCTTTTTTGTATATATATAAGTTAGAAGAGAGAGGTTGATGTGGCCAGAATGTGGATCTCTCCAATGGGCAGCAAGAAGCCACGATGGCTGTTAAAAGTAGTGCGAGGTTCCAGCCACTCAAGGGAAGAGGACAGCTAACAATAGGTACAATGGCGGCGGTGACGTGCGTCCTACTGCAAGGCTGAGAGAACGATAAGGAAGAGGATGGAAATAATTGGTTCGATAAGTCCCCACGACGTCGCCTGAACATTGAGGATCCAGCCTTTGCAGGCTTCGCTTGACACATCGAACCCAGGGATTCCCCAACTACCGACTCAAGATTGACAAGTGGCCTATTTGGTTTCAAAAGTTCATGATATTTAGTTATTAATTATGCCATTGCCTAAAGATGTGGGGGTTGCTTTGGATTAACTTCATGATTGTCTACTGACTCGATTTAACAACAGTATTCCGTATGTACTTTAGTTATAGGTCAATGTCTCACAGCTTATGAGGTTAACTTTCTATACAATCGTCGAAACAACAGGAACATTCCACTATGCTATCCATCCGATACTGAGACACTCCTTAGCTCATTAATACGAGACTCACAGGATGGAAACAATTAATCAACGATCTACTAAGCAACAATGCACGTGGCCTTTGCTTGTCTCCTTCATCTCAGAGCAGACTAAAAGTTTCCAACCAACCAGAAGTCATTTTAAGCTCCCCACATTCTCCAAGACCCCTGCCAACCCTATGACGGCACACTTTCAAAGCTCCAAACTTCATCCTCAGCCTTATCACGAGGTGGTGGCTTTACATGGCTGGGTACAAATCAAGACATAAATGATAGTATACCTCGTTGCTTACTACTAACATGATCAATATTATATCTCTTGGGCTACAGTCACTTCTCAATGGCACACATTCTCGTCTTTTACCGAACCCATGACATGTGATCAAGACATATCACTATCAGATACGTACTCATTGGCGGGTATCCATTCACATTGTTTACCTACTGCCCCAGGTATCATTCCCGAAAGGCCTACATTGTTACAAAGGTATTAAGAACTCCAACCGACACCGTGGCCAGAAGTATATCCGAGTCCCAAAATCATCAAAACCCCAAAATGCAAAGTCCTCAAGTCCACCGTCCCCTGGCTATTCGCCGTAGAAATCTTGACTTGTAAACGCCGTCATCTCATGGTGTACATTTGCCCCTGGGAGATTCAAGGAGATTCGTAGGTTGTGTCAACCCAATGCCATGTTTCGAAAAGCTTACGACTCCTCGTTGCGTCGTCCACCTCGAGGGGCACCACTGCCACCTCGGTGACCGCGGCCACGACCACGGCCATCACCACGGAAGCCACCTCGACCACGGTGCTCGCCTCGTCCACGACCTCGGTGGTTACCTCCCTCGTTGCGGGGTCGGTTTCGCTGGACGGACTGGAATCCATCGTTGGGGTCGGCAGGGGCGGTGGTCTGATTTGTTAAATTAGCATATGGAACGTCCAATGTGCAGAATACAATCAACCTACCTCCGGGTGGTCATCAGCCCAAGAGTGGGTGTTGGTGACACGGGTAGGAGCAGGAGCAGCAGCATCGGCCTCAACAGCCTCAGCAGGCTTCACATCAACCCACTCTTGAGAAGCGGACATCTCGTTGTTAGTGGTGTCCCAGTGGCTTTCAGCGACGGCGTTAGCGGCATCATCGGCCACACTGGCGTTGGCCAAACCGTTGGAGGAGGGCTCAGGGACCGTAGGAGCAGCAGTGTCTCCAGCTTCAATCTCAGTAGCGGCGGCATGTGCAATAGTTGGGTCGGTAACAGCGTTCTTGTTGTGCTCGGTGTCAACCTCGGCGGGCTGCGCATCGTCGTAGGGAGTCTTGTAGTCCCGGGCAAGGGATCTAACCTTGGCAACTGTACAGTGTTAGAATAGTTCATCGGGCTGAGGCTGGGTTACTTACAGGAGGTTTGCAGCTGCTCACCAGGCACGCTGAAGATCTGGTCCTCGGAGCCGTTGACAAGCTTCAGCATAGACTGAACAGCGCTCTCATCGCCAGAGTAGATGGCAAGAAGCACACCCTCAATAGCTTGGCTCTCGTCAGACTCAGGGTCCTGAGCTTCCTCACGACGGTAGGCGGCGAGTCGCAAGAATTGGGACAGAACCAGTAGGTTATCATGGAGAGCCTTGGTAGACTCAGCCTTAGCCTCAGCAACAGCATCGGCCTTGGCCTTCTCCAGGTTCTTCTCCCATTCCGCCTTGTCACTAGCAGCACGTGTTCGGTACTGTTCGTCGACCTTCTGGTACTGAGTAAGCTGTTCCTCGTATTGCGCTAGCTGGGCCTGCAGAGCAGGCTTCTTGAGGATCTGAGCTTTCTGATCGGCGTTGATGATCTTGGCATCGATGAGTTCATCGAGCGACTTGCCAGGGTTTTGGCTCAGGAGGGAATCGGTCTTAGAGGCGTTGGTCTAGGTGTAAAGTTAGTATAATGACAGCTTGATATGGTGGTGCAATAGGTAAAACACGTACGATCTTCTTGTTGACGTTTCGGATGTTCCTTTCGCAACCGTTAGCATAAACGTCTCTATTTTATTTTATTTTGCACCTCCAAGGCTTACTTCTGAATCTCCTTGATGTATGGGCTTTCGTCATCGCCATTCTTATCGACACCAGCAGAAGCAACGCTGGGGGCGGGAGATTCGGTTCGGTCAAGGGCCTTGGCGGCCTTCTTCTTGGCCGACTTTGAAGTGGGCTGAGCAGCTTGGGCAGCCATCGCGACGGAGTGTGGAGGTGTTTTGGGTGGGAGAGAGTTTGCGCGAGGCGTGGAGGCACTGTCGACGGTGATATGCGACAGGCTTGGAGAGGTACAAGTCGTTGAACGATAAAGCAATGGAGAAAAGCTAAATGCTAGAAAGGCGTTGGGAATGCGGGTGGAGTTGGGAGAAGTAAGTTAAGGAGACAGGTGAGGTAGTTGGAGGAGAAGAGAAAGGTTTGAGGTGGTACACAGAAACGAAGCTGGCCTCCAGCTGGCAGAAGCCAGTGCCAGTGCCACTAGGCTCAAGTGCCCGGACAACCCCCTGCATTGACACTGTCATTGTTTCTAGAACCGACAAGAATTCAAACGGGGCTGTTAATGCCTTCACAATAACTATGGTCACTGGTAGTTTTTGATTCATTCGAAGCGTGTGCAATGTAAGTTTATCCAATTGCCTCGTTAATGAACATTTCTACTTAATCTATAGACTTATGGTTGCTGGAAAATGAGGGGGTTTCTCGCGTCGGCCTTGAACCTCGTCATGGCCAATGCCCCACTCAATTGTCGTTGCATTCAGCTGAGCTGAACTGCTGAAGTGAGATTGTGGTCTCGTGCGCAGGCATTGCGCGCTCTCTTTTCCGCGATACCTCCTTTTGGGTCATTTGTCCCAGACTACGACACAGGCCATCTCACTTGCAGCTTATACTATTGCTTCATGTGTAAAGTGTTGCTGTATCGACTGGGCCGAAATGTCTATGTATGCGAAGCTTTCAATGGCGGCGCGGCTCTTGGTTATCGCAGTAATGTGGTCGTCTCGATAGGGCATCTGTCGCTAATCGTGATAGCTCATTTTAACCCTTAAACTTGGTCAAGGTGTCCTGGATCATATGGATTAGCAGCTGCAAAGAGACAATGCCTCACGAAACGTACCCTCGTCACCTTCTTGACGCTGCGCGCAGAGAGTCCACGTTCACCGGACTGCTTGGATTGAATCGCTGCTTCTTTAACAAGACTATTGAACAAGTTAGAACGTGGCATGATATCCGAATTTGAGGGTCGAGCCGCACGTTTCCATGAATAGGACGTAGTCAAGGAAGATCTAAGACAAGTAAACATCAGCATCAAATACGACCATGGAGCTGTCCAGACGTACAGTTACATCGGCATTCTTCTTAATATTGTGGTTCGAATGAGCCTTGATTATCTTCTTGACTGTCGCCTTGGGGTAAGGTTTCTTTCCGAGCGCCATGGTTGATGAAATATCGGTGTTGTTTTGTTTCTTTGCAATGTTGACGATGCGCGTCCACAGCTGCAACCGTCCCTGACCTCACCAAGACTTGAGATGGAAAAACAACCAATCGGCAGCGCCCGAGAGGGTGTACGTACCTGGGAGCTTCACACCCCTCAAGCAGCCCCTGCCGTGCTTGCCTCAGTTTAGCTCAGTAAATGAGGGGCGTACAGTGTCAAGCCCAAGAGTTAGTTGCCGCACTGTAACCCACCTTTGGATTCGGCGTTGAGTTGTGCGCAAAGGCTCACAGGCTTGAGATCTGTACAACAGCCACAGCAACTTCAAACGTCCACCATGGCTTCATTAGTACAGCGTCGTATGGTAAGTCAGTCCCGCTCTAGATTTTGAAGCAATTAATCTGATTTTACCTCAGCTTTCAAAAGCGGACGAGGAGGCAGCCGACGAGGTCGAGGTGCGACGTGAGGACCAGGACAAGATCAACCGATTCAGTCGCCTACACCAGCGGGAACTTGTTCTGGAGGAGGAGCTGAGTACCAAGACCGTACGTTTCTTATACTTGTCCATCCGTACTTCCGTATGTCTTCTGGAAAAAGACTAATCCAATGTTTTCTGCTCTATAGAAGGAAAAGGAAGAGCTTGACGACTTGTCTACAGAACTCGAACTCGCCGATGAGGACGAAAAGATCCAGTACGAACTCGACCAAGACTCCCAAATCACGATTCACAAATGACTAACTCGAACACAGGTACAAGATCGGCGACGCCTTTTTCCACGTCTCAGTAGAGCAGGCCCAGGAGATGCTCGAGCAAGCAACGGAGAAACTTGAGGAAGATTCAACATCTTTGGAGGAGAAGCTATCGTCGATCCGCGAGGAAATGACCAAGCTCAAGGTCGAGCTATATGCCAGATTCGGAAAGCAGATCAACCTAGAGACTTGACCACAAATCGAAGCCTGATACACCAAGAACAAAACAGCGACGTCAAGTCAGCCGGAAGATTTCTTACCCAGTCCCTGTTGAATGCAGCAATTACTCCGCACATCACAACGCTTGTGGGAAACTTTATTCGTAATCAGCACTTTTAGGGAAGCCTGCAGCCGATATCGAGAGCCGATGCGGGCTATAGTCAGCAAGTTGCATGTCGACGGAAGGGCTCACCAACGGGTGGTGCTGTACCCGGTTGCTATTCCCGGTTCATCAGTTACTAAGAACCCGCCCCAAATAACCCCCAACGTTGTTGGTCAAGCAGAACTGCTCATTGCGGTTGTTCTCCCCTGATTAGATTCGGGCTGACAAAGACCTAGCTTTAAGAGCTATCAACAATTAGATGTAGTGACTCTGGAAGCTCTTCCCAGATGATAGCCTACAATATGTTCCATGACAACTTGAAATGTCCCCTCACTTTGGGGGAGACCGTTTCCGCAGATAGCTCCCCCAGCTCCCACACTCGCCTCCATCATCGGCGCGTGGATCCCACCTTGACGCAGAAATACCCCATATTTGAGGCCCGGCCTCGGGTTTAACGTCACAGCCAATGAGCCCAAACCCCCCATTTGGTCATTTTGAGAAGACCATCTGTTATGGGAGTAGTAGACAATGCAAGCTGAAGGATTCCGCTTTGTGTGCCTGGTCGTCATGTTCATTCTTTTCTTTTCAATATCTCCTAGGCCCTGCTCCATCGCTATTCTCACATCCAATTGAGCCATGCCCCGCGTGAATAGCTTCAGTAATTCCCAAAGTCGAGAGACTATGCCTGCAAGTGAATCTAGCGAAACCATGCGGGAAACGTCCCCATACCGTAAGTTATTGCCACTCATGTACTGCCAGTCTCTTTGAATGAGGCCTCATTCTGTTCTCAAGCCAAGCTCACGTGTTACTAGGAGGACGAAGGAGAAGCAGCTCTTTCTCCGATCATATACATCATCTCGACGAAATAGATGCTCAATCTCGATATGAGGAGGAGACAGCCGACCGAGGTCTTGGCGCTCTTCACAACATTCGCTCACGTACACGAAGCCGCACTAATGAAGTCCTCGTCAGTTGGGAGGTTGATGATCCTGAGAACCCAGTCAATTGGTCAAATGTATGATCACTTTGAATCCCCTCTACCACTTCGTATTGTGAAAAACTATACTGACATGCATCATAGACAAAGAAGAAAATGGTTGTCTTATGTACCTCGGTTCTAGTTATCAACTCGACCATGGGATCTGCGCTTCCGAGTATGGCAATCCCAGATATTGTTAAAGACTTTGGCATCACATCAGAAGAACAAAGTGTTCTACCCATATCCGTTTACCTGATCGGCTACGTCTTAGGACCTGTTGTTTGGGGCCCTCTCAGTGAGCACTATGGACGCAGGAATCTGAGCCTCATCACATTTTGTCTCTTCACCATCTTCACTATGGCTTGTGCACTTGCTCCGACTTGGCCTGCCCTGTTGATTTTCCGCTTCTTCTGTGGAGCTTTTGCAAGTTCACCTATTGCCATCGTGGCTGGTATACTGGCGGATGTATATGACGATCCTCGGACGAGGGGCAGGGCATTCGCCATCTTCATGGTGGTGAGTATGCAGCACTTGTTCCTCAAACTCTCTTATACATAATAAATGCTAACCTTGCCATAGTGTACCACTGGTGGCCCCATCCTCTCTCCAATCATCTCTGGCTTCGCTGGTCCCAACATAGGCTGGCGCTGGGTCTTCTGGATCGGACTCATTATCGCGGCTACGACACTCGTCTTGATCGTTTTCCTTCCAGAGACATACGGCCCAATTCTGCTTTCCCGCCGGGCTCAAAAACTCCGCAAACAAGACCCTTCATCCCGTGCTATTGCCCCACGAGATCTCGAGACGACAGATCTTAGACAGCTTCTCACTGTGGTCTTGACTCGCCCGCTTCGCATGCTCATCTCCGAACCAATTGTGACAACCTCTTGCGCCTATCTCGCCCTTGTCTACTCTATCTTCTACATGTCCTTCCAGGCATTCCCAATCATCTTCCAAGATGTCTATGGTCTCTCGCCAGGTGTCACTGGTCTGGCGTATCTTCCCATCTTTGGTGGTGCAGCTTTGACTCTTCCCATCTTCTGGACGTGGGATAATATACTTGCCCGTGCTGTAGAGCGTGATGCCTCCTGGGTTCACCGGGAAGAGTACCGTCGCCTTCCTCTTGCCTGCCTCGGCGGCCCGCTCTTTGTTGTCTCTCTGTTCTGGCTTGGTTGGTCTGCACGAGAGGACATAACCTTTGCAGCGCCCATGCTTGCCGGTGTCCTTTTCGGAATGGGCTTCATGTTAATTTTCATGGCCATACTGAATTATCTCACCGACGCATATGAGATCTTCGCCGCCTCTGCAAACGCCGCCTCTTCCACAACGCGTTCCCTCTTTGCTGTTGTGCTACCACTTGCCACAAAGCCCATGTTCCGCCAACTCAACACCAATGGCGCATGCTCTCTTCTTGGTGGCCTCAGTGCACTCATGTGTTTCATCCCGTTTATCTTCATCTGGAAGGGTCCCAGTATCCGAGCTCGCTCGAAATTCTGCATTGCCCTGCGCGAACGAAAGGAGGAGATGCAGCGGAAAGAAGGAGAGGCGAGAGCTAGAAAGGAGCGCTACGAGTTAAGAGACATCGACAAGGAGAAGGAGACCGTATAACAGCAATTCCGCCATTCCGCAGATACGGTGTATAGTTCAAAGGACTACAACTTATTTCCTAGCCTCTTCCTTATCATGCAGAACGAGATATTGGCTATTGGTTCCTCAATGAATATCGTGTGGATTGAAGTTAGGGACACGCCATTATTTGTTAGTGAACATAGGCAACAGAGCTACCTATCCGAGAACTTGGAAGATTTTTTGATACCATACACAAGTCTAATAAAGAATCATGACAAACAGTCAACAGAATAGTAATGCCATGGTATTATAGAATTGAAATAGGATACGTAAAGTTTGATTACCTGCCATAGACTAAAGCACATACTGCATAACATTTCCTTTGCCTGTTTCTGCTTGCACCTGTATTGCGCTGGCCGTGTCCAGTACTCTCCCAAAAGAAGCTCGTTGAGTTTGCCTCCAGCCTAATGTAGCCATAGTCATTAATGATGGAAGATTCGCTCTTCTGTATTTGCATCTACTCAACTTAAGAATTTGCCTGCATTGAAAGATAGTTATCAGAATAGGCTCTTTTGCTACATGTCGAGTCATTGGACTTGAACAAAGTTCCGCCGTTCTCAAGTAGCGCTAATTGTGTCTCCTGCTCTTCTGTTTTAGTGAGGTCTGCATTTACCCTGTCTTTCTCTCGGTCATCTGCAGCATCGTCCGAAAAATGACTTTTCGGCGTAACGAAGACATCTGTAGCGGCGACGCTCTCCTGGAGCAAGCTTGGTGTAGGTGGTCCTACGGAGCACTCGGGTGGCTCAAGAACCTCATCCTGCTTCACATGTCTCTGACCTATCGCTTCGTGCATGAGGTCAACTACTTTGTCGCTCAAGCTCTTGGAAGACTGAGGCTTTGATAGTTCTCTTTCGGGAGTTTGTATATGGATCCCCCCTTTCATGTTCCTGATCTCTCTGCCCAAAGCCTGAAGTTCAGTGTATCCTGATTCTGAGGGCCGAATGCCCATTTCGGGATATTCCATACAAGCTGAGATGGAGGTAGGATGTCTTGCAATGGATGGGTGACTCACTCGGTGTCGCAAAGCTTTTGATGGGATCATTCGGTTCACCTTGGACTTGACCAACGCACCAAATCTTGTGGTAAATGAACGGGGTAGGGTACGCGCACGCTGTTCCTCCTCGCTAGGAATCATGTCTGTCGCCCACCGAATCTGACCCTCCGAGGTGATATGCTTCACAGCAAAGTCCCGGGGACTCACTCTATCCCTAGAATTTGCATTTTTGTTCCTTTCCTCCCTGTTATGGGAAGGAAACCTTGACCAAGACTTTGGAGGCCCAGTCAGCCGATTTGATAAGCCACTCTCGAATGAGTTAGCTGTTTGGGTCGCCTTGGGTCGCATTTGGTTAACCCAACGCTCTATGAGCCACTTCGAATTGCTCGGGGAGGAAATCTCGTCTGTGGTGGGGGTGAGTTGGGAGACTTCTCGCCTCAGGTCAGAGCCACTGCTGGTGTCATTCCGGACTGTACCAGTTTCGTTTATGGATCTGTTGGAAGACAGGCTTCTCTGATCCGGATTAGGCGTGCTTAATTGAAAGCTACTACTGCGCCGCCCTTCGGCTTCAAGTCTTATGGCGCGTTGCCATAGATTTGTTGCGCTCTCCTGGCGCTTCGGACTTGGTTTTTGGTTTTCCTCTGATGATATTCGACTCATGTGTGGGCGGATGCTCAAATTCGAACGACCGTTTGATCTATCGCTTGCTTCCTTTTCACGAAGTTTCGAGTTCTCCAAAGCGACCAGTAGAGAGTTTTGTGCTTCATATAGCCCTGGTTTGTCTTGATTCAGCCGGTAGTTAGAGCCCTCTGATTTGGTTCTAAAGTGGCTTGGAGCAGTAAGGTGAATCCTGCTTCTGAAAGATCTATGAACAACTGGCTGTGTTGCAGAACGAGAAAACTCCTCTCTGAATCGTGTGATAACCTTCTTCTCGGGCTTCTTGCAGCTCAATGCCTCACTGAAGCGCCTGTCGATCGTTTCAAGTTCGGCCTCGCGCTGAACAAAGCTGGCAGACTCAGACTGGGTCAAAGAGGCAGGATTATTTGATACTTGTACCAGGGATTGCACGTTGTGGATGCTCCTGCACGAATGGGATCTCGATTGGAATATACCTGTGAAATATTCAAAGCTCTGTTCGCCAAGATTTTCGTGATCGTGTGAAGAAGCTTGGCTTCGCCCTAACCGTTGCGTTAGACACATCGCCGTGAACGCTTCAAAACACTTACATTTAAATGGGGATAACTCCATGCTTTCGAGGTCTTTTGGGTCCAGCTTATAAATGTTCTGTTGAGCTCGTCCCTGACTTGTTACAGACTTTGACGGGTCGCTCGAGGAAGTGTTATCCGTGAACGAGTTTAGAAGTGCTGTGACGGTAGGGCCCCATGCCAGCTCTCCAGGTGAGTTAGCTATGTCATGTTGATCGTTTTTAGCATTGGAGTTGAAGCAAGGCTCACGATCCATTTCGTTGGATGTCCTGAGAGTAGTTGGGCCACCGGAGGCATGCTTATCTTTCTTTTCTTCCACCTCGCGTGACTCAGATTTCAGAGACCTTTTCTCCCCAATCGGCACGGGTAGCTTCTCTTCAGTTACTTCAGTCTCACTTAGGGCTTGGGTTTCCTCTTCTTCGTCAAAGAAAAGCGTAGAGTTGTCTCGCGAGCGAAGGCCCTGTGCTATAAGCCACACACCAAGAGCGGATTGGCCATCCCCAGAAGAAGCCTGGCGACCGTTGAAGCTACTGTCGGGTCCCAGTATACGATCAAGGCGCCCAACACCGTTGGATAGTTGAAAAGATTTCTGAGAATGAGGAAAGTCGGCCTCTTCGTGTGGGGAGAGGCGTGTAGCAGCGGAACTTGGGCCGATGGTATCTTTTTTCCAGCCATCCTCTTCATCAGACACACCTGGCATCGCCAAAGAGTGCCTTTCGAACTTGGCTGTAATTTCCTCGGACGCTTGAAGATCTGGGGGGTTATGATGCTTATCTTGAATCGCATCGAGTCGAGCTGATTGCGCACTGCGAGATGAAGAATTACTGACACCAAACTCGATAGCATCTCGAGGTCCAGAATTGGGAAGAGCAAGCTCAACAACTGAAGAAATATACTGAGTAGTATTTTTCGGTTTATTCTCGATGTGGCTATCCGGTTCATTAGACTCAAGCTCATCCTGAATTCTTTGACGCATAATGCGTCTCAGTTCGGCTCTCCGGGCAACGTCGTCTTCACTGTTACCAATGGAAAGAAGTGACGGCTGATCACTGTTATTGTTCAGAGGAATACTTCGGATGAGCTTGTTGCGGACGACGTCAAAAGCAGTGCTGGGCTTCTTTGTTGCTTGCGGCTGATCCTGATCTGAATCTGAATTGTCATCCTCCGCAAGCTGGTGTACAACGGAACCGCTTCCAAGAGAGGTGTTGTTTACTGGTATGGCCCAGACTATATCGGACAAGCCTATGAGAGAATGCTGATCTTTCTCTTCGGGTTCCTGTTGCTCTTCCTCGGGAGGGAGATTTAGAAGAGGAATAGGCTGAAGATCTGGCTTTTGGGTAGCAGGTTTCAACCCACCATCACGGCGCCATGGGAATTTGCAGCAGCAAATTCGTTCCATGAGGGTAAAGGAAGGCATTGCTGAAGAGAGTGAACGATAGGGGGTAATCTTCCAAGAAAGGACCAAAAGGCAGAGAAGACGCACCAAAAGGGTGTGGCCAAAGTGACCCGTCCAAAACGAGAAGAGTTGATGCAAAGACAAGATGGTAATACTGGGCTCGGTACAAACAAGCAGAGGCTTGTCGGGTGGCCGAAGCCATCACGACTTCTATCTTTGCTCCTGCCTACCTTACTGCAGGCGCGTGTCATATCCGGGGAAATGGAGTCTGTTTGGAAGGTGCTGTACGCAAACCGCAGGCGACAGGAGTTCTAAATAATCGATTCCATTATTGAGTTCGTCTGTCGAGCAGGGACTGAGGACCTCACCATGAGTGTTTCCCTGCAAAAGTTCTAACAACAAGCCACCGAGGGATATACAGAAAGACAGAGATAAATAGAATATATAATGTATAATATTTAGAAGACCTTGGCTATAGTCTTATGATAATTTTATAGAATCTTATATAAAGTAAAAAGAGTTTCTTTTAATTGAAATAATGTTATATAGAATATAAAAGCGAGGAACTGTCGGAACTTTTGCACGCCCACTGCAACACTGCTCTGACATTTGACATAGAAGTACGACGGTTGGTATCTGGTTATCTGTACTTGTACTCGATGCCACCTAACCTAGAGCTCTAGCAATATTGATTTTCACTATATGTGGAATAGTTTGGATATAGTAAACTCACCAATGAGAAGAACAAGTAAAGTGATTGAATTCTTTTACATTCTACGAGTATCGACATCACGACTATGTTGCAGGGTAACTTGAAGGAGCTTACCATTCAAAATCCTTCAACTGGTCTGCTTACTGTTGCAGACGCAGCTCAACATCCATAGCCCCGAACTTTTTCATAAGCACGAATCGTAATAACGTCGCATAAAGATAGCACTAGAGCACGTGTTCCGTTTACAGTTCCAAGGCCGTTGCAAGCCATGAGCAGGAACCGATAAGAAGGCGACAGAGAGAGCGAAAGACACCACCCTTGGTAGGGGTTGCAACTGGTCGATCCCAGCATTGAGTGCCATGAGTGGGTTGCAAAGGACGCCAGAGGCCGATCTGCGGCGAGGTAAAAATTTGGACTCAACTTTTTTAGTTTGCTAGTGGGTCAGAAGATAATAGGGAAGGAATCTTGATAAGGATGACAGAAATACTGAGAAAGTTAGACCATCTTTAGGGGTGTAAATCTGGTCGAGTCTTTATGTCCCCCCGCTTTAACGAGAACTTGGATTCCCTATTTCTTTTCTGACTCGCCTGGCTTGCTTCATTGCCGTGACCGGCAACACTGCTCCGCTGCTCCAGGAGGTGCAAAACTCCAAAGGCAAAAAAAGTCAATGGAGACAAGAGAAAATGGTTGATGAGGTGATTGACATTCGAGCACGCAATTCGGAAGCCGAGCAAAAGATTCATTGAGGCGGACTAGCCCCTCTCTGCCGTCCGGTGTCTACCCCTAGCTGCTCAGGCCCCCGCTATCCTGCCCTGTGGTTGCGACAACGGTGAAAACCCCTGCCACAAGCTGCAGAGCTGCTGTAAACTGCCCCTCCATTAGCGCACACCGACAGCCCGTGAGCCGCTCAAAGGGCCCTGAAAATCCACTCCGGCACCCGCCACCTCCGACTAACCAACCACCGCATACGCTAAGTACGAATACGTGAGATTCGAGGCAGATGTTGCTATGAATCTCAGAGGATCTGAGCAGGAGGAAGCTCTCAGTAGTGGGTAACCGTAAGGTAAGGTACTCGGCTGCCAATCGAAAGAGCGGCGTAGCTTCCCTCGACCACTTTTTTAACCCCTCCCCCGCTTTCGGCCTGGCTTGGTTGGTCCCCGTTGGTCTTTCCTCTGGCCACTCGTCACTGCCACTGCCATAGCAGCTGCAGCTCAAAACACTCTTCATCCTCCCGACTCCCAACATTTCTTCTCTTCCCATTCTTCCTCCTTTCTTCTTCATCTCACTCTTGCCCTTTGCTCTTTATCTTGAAAAGGATCTCTCAATTGATCCAATTTGGTACAGATCAGGGCTCTGAACCACTTTGTACGTCAAGCTCTAACCTCTCCTCACCTCAACTCACCTTACCTCTCCCATACAACTCCCCGCCCCTCACTCTCTTCACCCCGCCGTTCACCCCGCTTGCACCGTGCTCTCGACTTTAAATCTCAAAACTAACCTCGCAACAACAGTTTTTCACTTTAAGAATCAGACAAAGCAGTTGAATCAACCGCCAAGATGGTTCAATCCGCTATTCTCGGTTTCCCCCGTATGGGTGTTAACCGTGACCTGAAGAAGGCCACCGAAGCTTGTCAGTTGCACTCGCCATATTCCTGACTCGTGTCATCATCGACTAACATAAACTTTAGACTGGGGTGGAAAGATTTCTCAGTCCGACCTCCTTGACGAGGCCAAGCGTCTCCGTCTTGCTCACTGGAAGATCCAGAAGGATGCCGGTGTCGATGTCATCCCCAGCAACGACTTCGCCCTTTACGATCAAGTCCTTCACCAGATCCAGGACTTTGGTGTATGTTTCCTCTTCCTCTCGATCCACACAGCGCATCTGCTGACCCACATTCATTAGGCCGTTCCCGAGCGATACACCAAGGATGGCCTTGACCCCATTGACCAGTACTTCGCCATGGGCCGTGGTCACCAGAAGGAGGGTGTCGATGTCCCCTCTCTGGAGATGGTCAAGTGGTTCGACTCTAACTACCACTACGTCAAGCCTACCCTCCAGGACAACCAGACCTTCAAGCTCACCGATAGCCCCAAGGCTGTTGCTGAGTTCAAGGAGGCCAAGGAGGCTGGTATCACCACCCGCCCCGTTCTCGTTGGCCCCGTGTCTTTCCTCCACCTCGGCAAGGCCGACCGTGGCCAGTCTGTCGAGCCTATCGACCTTCTGGAGAAGCTCCTCCCCGTCTATGAGCAGATCCTTACACAGCTGAAGGAGGCTGGTGCCGAGACTGTTCAGATCGACGAGCCCGTCCTTGTCTTCGACCTCCCCGAGAAGACCAAGGCTGCTTTCAAGCCTACGTACGAGAAGCTCGCCAGCCTGGGTGATAAGATCCCCAAGGTTGTCTTCACCACCTACTTCGGTGACATCGTCCACAACCTCGACCTCCTCCCCAAGGATGTCTATGGTGTCCACGTTGACCTTGTCCGTAACCCCGAGCAGCTCGAGAAGGTTATCGGTGCTATCGGCCCCAACACTATCCTCTCTGCCGGTGTCGTCGACGGACGTAACATCTGGAAGACCAACCTCAAGCGTGCCATCGAGACTGTCGAGACCGCCATCCAGAAGCTCGGCAAGGACCGTGTCATTGCTGCCACCTCTAGCTCTCTCCTCCACACCCCTCACACTCTTGCCAGCGAGAAGAAGCTGGACCCTGAGATTGCCGACTGGTTCTCTTTCGCCACTGAGAAGGCTTCTGAGATTGCTCTCATTGCCAAGGCCGTCACTGAGGGCCCTGCCTCCGTCCGCGAGCAGCTTGAGGCTAACGCTAAGTCTATCAAGGCTCGTGCTGACTCTCCCCTAACCAACGACCCTCAGGTCAAGGACCGCCAGTCTAAGGTCTCTCAGAAGGACTACGAGCGCAAGAGCGAGTTCACTGAGCGTATCAGCCAGCAGCAGAAGAAGCTGAACCTTCCCCTCTTCCCCACCACCACCATCGGCTCCTTCCCTCAGACCAAGGAGATCCGAGTTCAGCGAAACAAGTTCACCAAGGGTGAGATTACCGCTGAGGAGTATGACCGCTTCATTGAGAAGGAGATTGAGGACAACATCAAGATCCAGGAGGAGCTTGACCTCGATGTCTTCGTTCACGGTGAGCCTGAGCGTAACGACATGGTTCAGTTCTTCGGTGAACGATTCCAGGGTTACGCCTTCACCACCCACGCCTGGGTTCAGTCTTACGGTTCCCGATGTGTCCGACCTCCTATCATCGTCGGTGACATCTCCCGCCCTAACCCCATGACCGTCAAGGAGTCTAAGTACGCCGTCTCGGTCTCCAAGAAGCCCATGAAGGGTATGCTCACTGGTCCCGTCACTTGCCTCCGATGGTCTTTCCCCCGTGACGACGTCCACCAGTCCGTCCAGGCTGAGCAGCTTGCTCTCGCCCTCCGCGATGAGGTCGTCGACCTTGAGAAGGCTGGCATCGACGTCATCCAGGTCGATGAGCCCGCTCTCCGTGAGGGTCTTCCCCTCCGCTCCGGTGAGGAGCGTGATGCCTACCTCAAGTGGGCTGTCCAGGCTTTCCGCCTGTCCACTGCTGGTGTCGAGGACGCCACCCAGATCCACTCTCACTTCTGTTACTCTGAGTTCCAGGACTTCTTCCACGCCATCGCTGCCCTCGATGCCGATGTCCTGTCCATTGAGAACAGCAAGTCTGATGCCAAGCTCCTCCGTGTCTTTGTCGACTCCGAGTACCCTCGTCACATCGGACCTGGTGTCTACGACATCCACTCCCCTCGTGTTCCTAGCGAGCAGGAGATCAAGGACCGTATCGAGGAGATGCTTCAGTTCCTCAAGCCTGAGCAGCTCTGGATCGACCCTGACTGTGGTCTTAAGACCCGTCAATGGAAGGAGACCAAGGAGGCCCTTGCCAACATGGTCAACGCCGCCAAGTACTTCCGTAACAAGTACGCCAAATAAATGTCAACCTACACTATGTGTTTGAGGTTTGATGGGGATGAAGGCGTATGAGGATTGTGTTAATAGCATTTTTGTGGAGGCTGTTCTTCGAATCAGCTACGATTTCAACATCGGCGTTTGGGACTGGCCTAAAAAAGGACCAGATATATTTGTGGCAAATCCCAAAAGTTAACCTGTGGATTAGGATCTGGGTACGGATAGTTTGGCGAGCATTCAACATTTGCATATACCCTCCCGATTGGGAGCAGATGAAGGTCTTAAAATCAACAAATTGACCTATTTTTTCATGATGATGAAAACTTTTATTATTCTGAATTGCCTTGGTTGATTGTGATATCTAAGAATCTTTAATGTGATGTGTGATACTCCGTACCGAACAGGCTCTTTCTGATGAGTGGTTTGTTTAAAGAAGGTCACGTGCTCACGCGTAATGGAAGTCTTGACCCCACGTTACAACGCGCTTGTTATTCTTGTCGCACATGCTGAATGACAACAAATTACATTTACCTTCATATCCACTTCAAGGACTCGCGCTTGACATATGTGAGCACCAATGCGATGCGTCATTGCCCTTTAGAATGCCTCCGGTTATAATACTTGATTCCGACGACGACGAGGAGGACCTTGGCTATTCTCCGCCTCGAAATGTTCAGGCACCATTCTTACCTGCACCAGTTCAAGCTCAAACTGAAGCCTATGCAGATTATGACTCCTTTGGGCGTGTGAGCCATGCGACAACATCAACAGACCCGTCATTCTTTCAAAACATTTACAACGAGCAGAATGATGCTGCCCGTGGTTATGTTCCAGAACCGACAGCCAGGTCACATGACCAGGATCACTCAGTCTCAAGTTCCGACATGACAGCACCAGCACCTTTTAAGCGCACTGTGACAGGACTTATTGAACCCTCATCCTTCCCTTCTCAAAAAGATCGAGCGGGTAGAAAGGAAGAGAGGATGCCTAGTCGGGATGGACCTGGTGGACCAGACGGATGGACGCCGGCCTCAACACCAGGTAGGCGAAAGGCACCTACAGCCGTTATGGACGACCCGTGGGACGTACCGAGTTCACCTGAGCGTCCAGTTCGTCCCAAGATAAAAATCAAACTCAAGCGTTCAGGGGCTCAATCTGATTCTACACCGGAATCGCGGTCTGTCAAAGAGTCGGTCAAAGTAGCAAAGGCCCCGAGCTCCAGGTCTGAGCCATCAGGGGATTCGCCCTCGAGCAAGAAAAAGCGAAGAAAAGTCGATCATCCAGAACCGTCATTTCAGGGTTCGAACGAGATGGATTTGGTTACGTTTCCTTTCAGCCATGATCATGAGGGCGACTACCGGGAGTCTCAGCCAGCACCTACACCCAGCATGCTCCCGCCCACGATGCCGGTTGACGAAGAAGCTTCTTTTTTCATCGCCCCTAATCATTTAACCGATGCCCAGAAGCTGGAGTATGAAAGCGTGCAGTTGCCTTCAAGCAGCAGTCCTTACCATCAGTTACCTCCTGTGCGACAGTTCGAAATTCAGAATCTTGCTTCAAGCGGAGATGCAACCAATGTCAACACTCCCAGACCTAACGCGACTTATCTCATGAGCACTGCTCCTCCCCCTTCGAGTATCATGGATCCGCCAAGGGCAACAATTCGTCGATCCAATGGGCAGCGATGGGATTCATCCCCTGACGTCATTGCCGCAATCGATTCGCCCCCTAGAGCAAAAGCAGCAAGCCATCGGGAGCTATCAAGACAAGATGACGTACCTGAGCCCATAGACGATGGGGTTATGGAGGTGCAGCAGATAGAACAAGCGGAGCTACCAGTCATGCAAGAAACAGTGTCCTACAACTACGAGCATGAAATGGCAGTAAAACCAACCAAGACAAAGGCAAAGAAATCAAGAGGGCGACCAAAGAAGAAGTCTGCTGAAAACGACATACCTTTGACAGAGTCACCCCCTCCACCACCAGAGGCTGCTGAGTCCGCCGCAAAAGCCAAGAAGAAGCGCGGCAGGCCACGAAAATTGGAGCAAGCCGACACAGAGGAGGAGAGCCCGAAGATTGGCGATCCATTGTCCGCAAATGATGCTTCATTATCTGAAGATTCTTTGCGGCCAGAGAAGAAAGCAAAGTCGGAAATCGAAGACATAGAAACACGAGATGAGCTGGCAGAGGACGACGACGCACAGCCTTCATTCAAGAGTAACAGTCGTGAAAGCCACGTACTGAAGGAGTCCGACAGTAATGTGCTCGCCAAATCCAAAACCATATCTAATATGGATGACGATGCGACTTCCAAGGTTCCGGTTGCGACAACCACATTTGAGAAGGAACAAAAGCCTGGGAGGCTAACAGTCAGCAGCAGAGGTTCAACGCCATCCAAGGGATTATCATCAATCATCAACAAGCCTGTCTATCGCGTTGGTTTAAGCAAGAGATCGAGAATTGCGCCTTTGCTGAAATGTTTGCGTAAGGAGTAAGGATTGGCAGCTCTTTAGAAACCACGAGAGGCCGGCTTGATATTGGTGATTGATTGTCTTTTTGGCGTTTTCTAGCATGGATTAGGTGTATGATGCCGCTTTTGGCTTGTATTTGATATTCCTTTGTGATAGGTTGGCAGCGTACATCGTCGGCATTGCTTGTGTGCGGAGCTGGTGGCATAGGCGAGCAGGATTGCGAACATGCCTACATGAGCAAGGCGTTCTGGTAACGAGATTATGGATATCGTGGTATTAGTGGCTATGGCTAGAATGATAGATTAATTTCTGCTGTTTTCAATAGAATATACATGAAAGCACTCCCTTTGCTACTTCACAACCGGTAACCCAACTCGGCACAATATCTCAACAGCGGATGCTTGCTTTGCCTACACTTGAGCTGTTTCTGTGCCTTCTGATTCCTTCCTCTCCTGTAAACTCCAAACAACTTTCACCAATTGTCAACATTCTAGGCTACTGAAACAACGGGTTTGTCCCAAACATTGCTGTGAAGGCTAAATCTCCGTTTACCTGACGAATCGTTTGCAGTTGGCCGTACTGTATCTCTCGTTGGTCTACACTGTTGCTTGTTGGATGCTTAGACCAAACAGAAATCACGATAAACGATAACAGGATCTTGGTCAGAAAGGGGCAATAAGAAGCGAGAATCAACAAACACGATGATCATACATACAATTCACATCTGGCTAAAGTGATCAGAAGATATCTTCAGGAAATGTATAAATACTCCTAGACTCTCCCAATCTATGCCTTCCCTTCTCTTCTCACCAACACACAAGTCTACACTACTATACACACAACATTGACCCGGCTCACCTCCATCTACACAACTCTATAGATATCCCAGGTATCTACACTTTCATCTCCACAACGTCTGAAGCACCCAAGACCGAGTGAACCGAGGATGCCAAGAAGCGCATCATGAAGGCCGAAGTACAATCCTGCAGTACCCTCTACTCACATCAAGCTTCTAACAATTTCACAGGACAAGTCTGGCAACGACCCAGAGTTCGCCAAACTGGCTCAGGCGGCAGCTGACAAGAATGCCGCGGCCAAGGTCAAGGAGACCCGAGGAAACGGTTAGGAAAAGCCAAAGAAGTAGGATGGAATGTGGACAGACACTAGATCCATGGATGAGGGGAGGAGTTTGTAAGGAAAGGGAAAGGAATGGCTCGTGGTTGAAGGAATAGCCTGTTAAGGATGATTACTCCCATGTCGACAACGATGGTGCTTAGATGAGCAAGATTCTCTAACCACAATTTCCATTCTATCTCAAACCTATCTTTGGTGATCCTTTCGGTTCATTAACCTTGATGATGTTCTGAGTATTTTTTAATCTGTTAACTTCTTTCTTTCAGCGCACAAAAGGCCATAAGGGAATCGTATAGGACACCGGTAGACTCATGTTTCTGGTCTCCAAGTATGTTGTGGATCTCATAGCAAGATGGGTTCGATCGTTGAACAAGATAACGTAAGTGATTTCTTATAAGAACTAACAAGCTGGTGTTGATATGTTTAGTGTCCTTTGCAAGCTTCTGTTTCAATGTATTCAGACTATCCACGGATATCCACCACTACCCCCAATCATGAAACAGGTAGATAAAATAGCAAGACCCTAATGACGCCCTTTCCTAATGCATGCATGCTTTCTGCAGTTGCTCCCTAGTTATTAGCCATCCAAAGCCGTCAGATAAATTGACAATCATCGCTTCGACGTTGTCATTGGTTATTCTTTCTCTTCTGCGTCTTACATCATCCGATCAGACCAGACATTCTCATAGTCGATTCTCGTCATCCATCTGCTGAATATGTTTCTTGATAAACTCAAATGACGAGAAGAATATGGCATTGACAACGCACGATCGACTCATCGAGACCCCAAGGCCCCGATACATGTGACGTTTAAAGAACTCGATCTTTGGCGCAGGTTCGACCTTTTCGCCTTTCGAGTATAGCAGCGAGTTTCGCTGGTAGATGCTCTTGGCAGAATCGATAGGATCTGTACATTGTAAGTAAGATAACCGTCATTTAGAGGGTTGCACAGCTTACAGATCATTGCCCAAGATACTAATCCGCACATGCCTCCAGAAGCGACAACAGCTACTTTGTTGCTATTGGGGTGATCACCTGCCACAGTATTCCCGATCTGTTTTCCGCTCTCATACACCATAAAATAAATAGCCGTGCCCAAGGTATCACGAACTGTAAATGCCATGAGTCAGTGCCAGTAACTGTAACGGTTGTAGGGGCCACGTACGAAGATGAAGGCTCAGGCCAGTATATAACCCAAAAATGCCCCGGTGCTTTATGATGTTGGCCATCGTCCGCAGAGTGCCCTTGTTCTGGTAACTGGCTGCTACGGAATGGCTGCCCTTGGATCCACCACGTTCCGCAAGTAGAACAGAAACTTGCGCGCTGAGCTTGGTAAGTTCAAAAGGACAAGCGAGAAAAGTTATGCAAGAGCCAGCGGTAGCGCCAGCAGCACCGAAGCATGCGACAGAGTAGATGTTCGGGTATGTGCCATGCCGATTGACATGACCTATGATGTCGAATCCGAGGTTGCGCTTGACCCAGGCTGAATAGGAGTATTTGGCACGTTGATAGATCGAGAAGGAGACGGTACGAACAAGCGTGATGCTTGCCATCGGAGCTGTGACACCTATATGTTGGGTTAGCCACTTGAACGAAGCAAAAGCTGTCAGTTGACCACACCATACCTCGAAAGAAGCCTCCAAGCTTTTCGGCATGGTAAGTTTGGCGAACACAATCAAGGAATCCTTTATAATGATATGTTTGCATGCGCGTCTTGACGCTGTCAAGTGGGAAAGCGGCGAGGGTAGAGAATACACTGGAAGTGCTAGCGGCGATCTCGGTTCGGTATCGTTTGATGAAGAGGTTGGAGTTGTTGTTCTTTGGGATTGCAGTGACAGCGGAGCCCGTTGCTGTCATAGCCGTCGTCTCGCCATCGCGTCGCCCTCCAGCGCCGTGAGGCATGCTGGTGACAGAAGTTGTAGCTGGAGTTGACAATGACGACAATTGCGATTGATGGCCTGGGACATCTTGGTGGGCCAGTTTAGCTCCAGTAGTCATTGCTTCCTCCCGCTCTTCGGGAATGAGAGCAATTGGACCTCAGACCGGAGCACCGTGGGGCTGATATGAGCTTGAGCGAGCCAGGGATGTGGTGAGGATAAGGATATAGTCGAGACAGAGCTTTATTTAGAGGCGCGGTCGAAACACGGCCTGTCGCGGGTGGCCGCAGGGTCCATTCAGACGTAAAACACCGGAGAGTTGTTTACAGAGACCATAGAACAAAAAAAGATGATCGGTGGGTATGGAAGACCCAGGTCGGAGGTCGGAACGGAGCGGCGACGGGATATCGGTGGTGGGCTGCTCTTGATGTCTCTGCACGGGCTCGGGCGTCCGGGTGCCCGCGGCAGAGGACAGCGGCGACTGCTGCTGCAACAATTCTGAGAATTGCAGCTCCTTTACTCAGTAATATCAATCAATGGAAAAAGGGTGAAAGGGATGAGAGTTGCAGGATTAAGGTCTGCAACCAAAGGTGGAGATTGACTGCCTCATTCAAGTTCCGTACCTTACGTATCAATTGGTAGGTCGATCTTGTGCTAAGAGGTAAAAGACGGCAGGCGCGCGGGGGAGAGAACGGGTCATGCCTCCCCGGTTGCTGCTCCTTCTTCTCGGTGTCAAACTTCCAAACCCTGGGAAGGAACAACCCACCCAAAATCAAAGATGGCGGGGTTTGCCCGAGCATCGCATTCAATTCAAGGTGCAACCTCCCTTAGATTGGCTCCCTCTTATGGAAACCTTAAGGCTTACATGCCATTCTTTGTGAAACAATCTCTGCTGTTGGCCTGCCTCTACAGTAGCTCACTACAACGCTGTGTCTAGCGCATCGACTGCCAGCATTCGATCTTCACATGTTTCTATGGACAATCAATCTTGCTATTTTGATAACGCCTGATAAAGATCTCTTTGATTATTGCTTCAATCTTCTCTCCATCTTTCACTTATCTAATCCTTACTTTCAAACTTTACTCCATGCCGCGACTTTCAAGGACATCATACTGCAAGCATCTATGCCGAATTCTGTGTCATTGAACGGACTTCAATGTCCGGATAAGTAACATCTGCTCTTTGCCCAATGACGATCGCTGCAAATCCTCACCCCGCATTCACAACAATGCTTGAGCTGGGGCTGGGCAACCGCGTTTACCTCATAACAAAAGGACCTCCCTGCTCGATTTGCTGTTGCACTTTGCAGACGATAAACCCCCTTCATGGTCTCAAAACTCCTATGATCGACGCCTGGCAATGCACAGCCGTCAACTCCACACAAACATGCATTGCCCCACTACTCGTAAAGCCTTAAGCAGTACCTGACTCGGCGGGAAGTCACCACGCCTCACAACCACGTTGCTTGCTTGCACCCACGTATGAGACTGTGCACATATGAGACATCATGTCAGCCGATTTCTGTACGGATACAGCCGCGACTGGCAATTCAAACAGGGGTAGGGCCGTCATCTTGTCAGCTTGCGCGCTGCTGTACTGATACTGTAATGTATTCTACTCGGAGTAAAGACTTCATCCTTCCTCTCATGAGGATTAGCAAGATGACGAGATCGCCATGGTAGACCTGCTCACGTCTCCCACTCGTGAGTTCACTGATGTGAGGTCTGCAGCAGGGCTCGGCTTGCCTCTGGATGGCTCTTCTCCGGCGAGCTCACAAAGGAAGCTCGACGAAATCGCAGATCCTAGGTCTTCTAGACTACATGTGATATACGCCGTTGTCTCTTGACTCAAGATCCGGAAGCCGTTTCAGCTGGTGTCTCTGTTGGAGTATCCTCCGCTGGTGTCGCTTCGCCCGTAGTGCCGTTGTTGGGGGTAGCGTAGCTTGCTTCCAAGCGTTCCTCCTCCTTCTTAGAGCGTATACCCTCAGTCTCCTCACGAAGCTTCTGCAGGTTCCAGACGTCATCATCGTCCTCAGAATCAGACTCATCTTCATCCCTCCATTTTCCGCTCTCAAACATGGCACGACCAGTGTTCTCCTTGGCTTTGCGGGCCTGTTCCTCGGCGGCCTTCTTGTCCAGTCGATCTTTCTTCCATTTGGCGAAAGACTCGGGTGTCACTGGTGTGAGAGTGCCAGTCAATTTGTGTCGCTCTGACTCCAAGAAGTCCTCAAGTGTCAAAGTCTTAAGTGGTGACTTGTCCAAAAGTGCCTTCTCTGCTGCTCTCTGTTCCTTGGTCTTAAGAACGAATCTATGTTACTATTAGCGTGGGGCGTTCAAATAGCTTAAAAGAAAATTCATACCCAGGTGGGAGAGCGTGCTTGTATTTGCACTTGTCTCCTCCGTTGGGGCAAATCCAGAACCAACCGTACTTGCCATCCTCAATGGCTTCGATAAAGTATTTGCATACTTTGTCAGTAGTGGTTTGTTGGTTACCCTTCTTCGACAGAACAACACTTCGAAGCTTTTCTTCGTCCCAATCAGCTGAGGTCTCAATCTTCTTCTCCTCCTCTTCCTCCCCTCGGGTATCGTTATATAAGTTCTTCTTCTCCGTCTTACGCTCGACAGCGAGATCGTGAGAGAACTTGCACTTCCTGCCTTTTTCACAGTCACCTTTCTTGTAAAAGATGCACACGACTGTCTTGGGGTCGACACCAAAAGGAACTTTCTGGATCTGGGCTGGCTTGTTCAACATAGCCTCCATATCTCTCTTGGCATCTTCGGCAGCCTTCTTCTCACGCTCTCGGGCAGCCTTCTCGGCCTGCTTCTTCTTCTCCTCGATAGAGCCACTGTTCTTGAGGTTTGCCGCCATGCGCCCAATTTCTCTCTGTGCAGCACCACCCTTCTTGTTCTTCATACCAAAGGTTCGGTCCTCGACCGACTTGGCTGCCTTCTTGGCCACTGGCTCTTTACCTTTCTTGGGAGCCATGATGGGTGGTTGGTGGCGGGGTAATCGTGGGAATCAAAAAGAATAATTGATGGGTTTCGAAGGCTCGAGCCGCTCGGTGAGGGTTTTCGATTGGCGTAAATGCTCGCGGTTTCGTGCTGGTGATGGCGAGAGGCAAAGCCACCAAGTTTGGGGTGGGAAAAAAAAGACGAATGTCGAAGATTGCTGATAGTTGGTGGGCTGGGCTGCCTTGGTGTGGAGGATGAAGTCACAGTCTACCTAGTCACGTGATGGGCGCCTAAGACTTTTCTTACGAGCAAGTACTCCGTACCATCTCAAGATCGATTTGGTAGAGAGGTTGTACTTGGCGAGTATTGATTCTCTATAAGCACCTCCTTTCTGATTAAAACCTATTAAGAATACTACTCGTCTTCTTCCTACTCGCTTCGACTGATACTATGAGATTTATACCCGAATCTTGAAAAACAAATTACGTAGATATTGAACAAGATACTACATATTCTAGAGGGACTCACTCAGGCACCCTCCGTCAGATTCACAGTGGGGTTAGGTTCGACTGCGGGCCACGCTAACAGGACCCAGTGCGAGTACGTACCTGTCTTACAACACGTCCGCCCCGGGACAATTAGAGCTCCATCTGGCCAGTCGAGTTGAAGCTCTCCATCCCGTCACCAGCATCTACAATCTCGTGTACATTCAACAATACCGCAGTAGGCGTTCAAGAAACCGCAGCGCTCTTAAATCACATCCACAAAGTATTTCCGTTTAAGAGCTTCCACGGTGAGTACTACCGATACGAATTCCAACCTCCGGTGCACGAGCAAGCACTAATCGATTATTGTTCAGTTTCCTAGACCTACCTACTCTGAAGCACTCGATCAACCGCAACCATGATCACCGACAACGATCTATACCGACTAGCCATCTTCTTCGGCGCTACAGCAATGATCCTCATTGTTCTCTACCACTTCATCGAAGTTAACACTGCGAAAGATCCGATTGAGGCCCGCAAGGAGGGAGCTTCAAAGTCGCTATGAGTGCATACCACCATGATGGTTGCGCATTTTACAACTTCACGAATAGGAATATTCAACTTGCAGAAAGGACTGCCCGGCGTTAAGGAGAACTCTTCGAGCGAACAAAATCGCCTATTCGAATCGTATAGAGCTGATTCAAGGCGACTAGATTAGGGGGACTACATCGATCTGTTGCTAGGAGGGTTTTGGTTACATTCAACACACCATTGAACAACAATGTTATTTCCTCAAGGTGACACTGCGAATGATGAAGCTGAGGGCATAGGCGAGTGGACATAGCTCACTCACTGCACACTCTACTGTAGTAATAACGCTCCGTTGGCCGAGTTCGTCAGGCTGTTCCCTGACGTGAATGATGCCTATTATACAATTCAGACATTGAGGCGCAGGCATCTAGTGCATCGCAAATAACAAACTCTTTTGTTAATATGCTTTCGTATCGTAGCAATTGCGCTGTGTATTTTCGCATGAATGATGTAGTCTTGCAAGCTGTCCCTTTGAAGCATGTCCCTATTTCGCAATGTAATTGGTGCTATCCCGTGGTGTTGTGGCGATACGTGGCTCAAGGTTCCTTAAAATGGTTAGTGCGGCGCAAAGCCACGCTCATATCCGCGTGCATTGAGCTCCTTAGGCAGCTGAAGGCAACAGAAGGAGAAGGAGGGCGCCCACCCCGTGTTTTTCTGTACCTGCCTTTGTTTCCCTCCTCCCTTGTCTCCTCTCTTCTTTCTTCGTTCTTCAACCTTCATCAACTTCAACTCATACACACCCACTGCTCCCCCCCCACCCCAAC